>JAYKXK010000013.1:0-82130 GCA_037014335.1 Collybia sordida | reverse complement strand
AAATAAATAATAAAAAAATAATTTTAACAATATAAGTAGTTAATAATATTATAATTTAAATATATAAAATAATAAAATAAATATTATTATATTGATTTAAATAAATATAAATAATATATTAAAAACAAAAAAATAAAACAAAAAGATAATAATAATTAAATTTATAGTTTTATATTTACAATTCGTTTCACTACATTATCAAGTCAACTATCCCAGTCCAGTCCACTTTACCAATCCAGTCCCCACAGACCACTCCACTTACCCACTCCACTTACTGGTAAGTGGACCCACTTACCCACATAGTGGAGTGGAGTGGTAAAGTGGAGTGGGTAAGTAGTAAAGTAGAGTAGAATTACTGTTTTTTTCTTTAAGTAAAATAGGTAAAATATATAACATATGTTATATATTTAAAGCTTATGAGACATCTTATTGGACTCGAACCAATAATTTTTTGCTTCGAAGGCAAATGCTTTACCATTCAGCTAAAGATGTTAAAGTTAAATAAATATCCTTAAATAAATAACTTTATTTAATATACTTAAATATTAATATTATTTTATTTACCCGCTCCACTCTCCCACATTCCAGTCCACTTTACCAGTCCAGTCCACTTATTGGGTAAGTTGAGTGGACTGGGATAGTGGACTGGGTAAGTTAATTAATAATATTTATTTTATTATTTTTACCCCTTCCACTCCACTCCACTTATTGGGACCACTTACCCACAAAGTGGAGTGGTATGTGGGTACGTGGTAAGGGATAGTAATTAAAGTTTATTGATTTATACTTTAACTCATTAGTTATAATAATAGTTTAATAATTTAGTTTTTATTTATATTTATTAAAATAATTTATTATTAACTTATTTAATAAGTGTTTTAGGTTATTACGAGTAAAGAGACTTGAACTCTTACAATTAAAAATCATGGGTACCTAAAACCCACCCGGCTACCAATTTCGGCATACTCGTTTATATTATTTATTTTTATATTTTTTTATTGCCCTTACCACTCCACTCCACTATGTGGGTATGTGGTAAAGTGGGAAAGTTGAGTGGAGTGGAAGGGGTAAAATATTATTATTTATTTTTATTAGACTACTTATCCGATATATTTATATATTTTTCTTTTCTTTTCTTTTCTTTTCTTTTCTTTTCTTTTCTTTTCTTTTCTTTTCTTTTCTTTTCTTTTCTTTTCTTTTCTTTTCTTTTCTTTTCTTTTCTTTTCTATAAATAGGTATAAACTAAAGATTATAGTAAATAATATAAATAATATTATTTATATTATCTGCCGCGAGGCATAGTCTAAAGCATTAAAATATAATATGTGTTGTTTTTTTAATATTAATACCTGTACTCTATTCTACTCCACTTACCCATATTATGGAGTGGGTCAACTTACAAGGTAAGTGGAGCCACAAAGTGGAGCCAGTAAGTGGAGCCAGTAAGTGGAGCCAGTAAGTGGAATGTGGTTACTGGTTAATTGAGTAAAGTGGTATGCGAAATGCTGAAAGATTACAAGAGTGAGGTGATTCGAACACCTACCAGTGATTTTGGAGATCGCCATACTAGCCAATTAATACTACACTCTTTATATTTATTATATTTATTCTTTCCCGAAGGGCAATTTTAAATAAATATATAGCCTTCTACTTTTAGTAATTAAATAAATATTATTTATATTTTTATTAAATACAGATCTATCAGTATAGATAAATTACCTATATAATATCTACTTTTCCACATATCTATCTATAAAAGCTATCTAATCTATCTATATCTTTCAGCAAACATATCTATATATTCCATTTAACATATTTACATACTCCATATTACATATCTCCGAAAGGTACGAAGCATCCACTTTATCTATCACCATTTTACCCTACCACTCCATAATATGGTTAAATGGCTTAGTGGAATGGAGAGAGGAAGGGGGTTATATTTTATTAATTTTACTTAATTTTTTTTACTTAATTTAGTAATATATGTTCTAATTACTTGTTGAAATGTAAATAAAGGTAAAATATATTTAGAAAAAATAAAAATTATAGAAAATAAAACAATAAATGAAAAAAGTATTTGATTAAAGAAAAAGAATGGCATTAATTGTGGCATGATAATATTAGTATAATTAATTAGGCTCTAATTTATTTATTTAAAAGAACTATCTCTGCTTAATTAAGCTTTTATAGTTTTTGAATACTATAATATAAATGAGATATTGAGGGTATCTTAATTAATATAAAATTTAGAATATTAATTTAGAAAATTATTTAATTTATTTATTTTATTTAGTGAATAATTACTTTCCAATAATAGCTTAAATATTATAATATTTAAATAAATATTGGATAAGTGGACCCACTTAACTCCACTATCTATCCGTTATATGGATGCCTTCGGAGGGTATCTTATAATAACAAGACAAGTAACAAGTCCCCTTTCTCTCCATATTCTCTACCACTCCATATAATGGGTAAGTGGGTAAAGTGGCATGGTATCCTTGTCCATATTACCAGTAATTGGAATGGTATCCTTCAGATAAAGGCAAGTGGTATGTGGTATGTGATAAGTGGACTTGTTATTTGATAGTATGGAGCAGATAGATGGCTATTTAACTTTACCCCGCCCCACTCCATAATATGGGTAAGTGGAGTGGAGGAAAAAGATTAATTAGGTCTACTTTTAATAAAAAATAAATAGTAAGTAAATAAGTAAATAAGTAAATAAATAATTAAGTAAAAATTAATAAATAAGTACAAAAATAAAACAAATTACAAAATATTACTCGCTTTCTCCATTTTACCAGTACCACTTTATCTATCACCATTTTACCTTACTACTCCATAATATGGGGTAAGTATGTAATATGGAAAATGTGTGGGTAGCGGAGGAAAGCGATAAAGCGAGAGTGAAGTGATTATAAAACAATATAAAAAAAATTATAACAGTATATTAAAAATAAAAAATTAACTTACCCCTCCACTCCACTTACCCATATTATGGAGTGGGGCGTGGTAAGGGAATTAATTTTTGTTTAATCAAATACAACAAAAGTATTATATTTTATTTATTAGAGAATTAAAAGTAGAAGTTAATATTTAAGTAAACTATTTTTAAATTTGCTCGAATACCACATCCACTTTACAAACTTACCTTGGCCATATACCCTACCACTCCACTTACTGATAAAGTGGGCTTACTGGTATGGTATTTTACTACATTCCAGTAACTGGGTATAATTAAGAGAGAGTGGGGTAAGTCCTTCGGCCTTCGGAGGAAAGCGATTATATTATAATATATTAATATATAATTAGTTTAATTATTATTAAACTAATTAGTAACTCTATACTTGTTAAAAAAGAGGGTTAAGTTTACAGATGGTTCTGTAGTAGACCTGCAAAGTCTAAAAAGTTAGGGTTCAATTCCTTCTTAACTCTATTATTTAAAATAAAATAAAATAAAATAAAATAAAATTAAATTAAATAAATAAAATAAATAATTTTTCTAAATTAACGTTTCTTACGCACCACTATCCACTTTTCCACTTACTAATAAAGTGGGTATATGTATAAAACATCCATATACCCTACCACTCCACTTTATGGAATGTGGTAACTGGTAACTGGCTTAGTGGGCTTACTGGAATGGAGAGAGAGTGGTATGCGAGTAGAATAATATTTTATTATTTTATAATATTAACTGTTTTTAACAAACATAATAAAGGTTTTAATTTATAATAGTTCTCTTAGTTCAATCGGTTAGAACTGCATTCTTCTAAAGTGTTAATTTTGGTTCGAGTCCAAAAGAGAATAATTATCATAATATAATTTACCCGCTCTCCTCCACTATCCGTTTTTCCACTTACTAATAAAATAAAGTGGCCTTATCCATATACCCTACCACTCCATATTAAGGGTAAATAGCTTACTGGAATGGAGAGAGATAAAAGGGTACTGGTAAAGCGGATGCGGAAATATAAATTATTATAAAAATAATATCCCTTACCACTTGCCACTTACCACAAAGTGGAGTGGTTAGTGGAAGGGGCAAGAATAAAATATATAATATTTTATTATATAATATTTTAAATAAAAAATATTAACCTTATTGTTCATATTTACTCTTTATTAATAAAAATTATTAAAAAATTATTAATACAATTTACGAATACAACTTATTAATACAATTTATTAATATATATATATGACCATATAAAATTTTGGAATTAATTTAATAATCTTTCGCTTTGCTCCTTTCAAACTAAACAAAGTGGAGTGGAGTGGTCCACTTACCCACATACTCACAAAGTGGAGTGGAGTGGTATGGTATTATGGAGAGAGAGTGGAGTATGCGAGTACGAGTAAATTAATAAATACTATTATTAAAATAAAAGTTATTTTACCTTCCAGATTAAACTTACCCCTCCACTCCACTTTACTATATTATGGAGTGGGGCGTGGTAAGGGAATTATTATTTTTAATTGAAAACACCTGGACTTGAACCAGGACTTTCCCCTTAAAGGGGGACACTCAAACCACTCGAGTTCTGTTTCCTAATACTCGCGCTATCATCTATCTATCACCATTTACCCTCTTACCCACTTTACCATTATATGAAGTGGACTGGGTAAGTTGGGTATATGGACTGGTAAGTAGAAAGCGGAATGCAGAATAATATATACTTATATTATTATATTACTGAGTTGACCAGACTCGAACTGATATAAGCCATTACCAAAAAATGGTGTTTTTCCAAATTAAACTACAACTCAAAAAGAAAATACTAAGTTTAATTTATTTCCATTTAAACTAGTGTTTAAATAATAATTAATATTACCCCTCCACTCCACTTTACCATATTATGGAGTGGGGCGTGGTAAGGGAATTATTATTTTAATTTATCCCGCACCTGTAACCACTATCTACATATCCACTTTTGTTACAAAGTTAATTTTCTACTCTCTCCCCATAATACCCTTCCACTTCACTTACCCCACATACCCACAAAGTGGAGTGGACTGGGTAAGTGGACTTACTGGAATGGATGCCTTCGGAGGGTACCATTTACCTTATTACCCACTTTACCGTTATATGGAGTGTATTGGAGAAGCCAATACTTAATACTTAATAGACAGGATATTCTAATTATTTGTTTTAATAAAAAGGTAAATAAACATGCAGACACGTCTGCATAGATTTGTATTTAATATTAATTTAATAAATTAATATTAATAGGAAGAAGGGAATGGATAATAAGAATAAAGAATCAATTAATATTATACTATAATGCCGAAAACTGGAATTGAACCAATATTTAAATCTTACAAGGAATTCGTTTTACCAATTAAACTATATCGGCTTTTAATTAATTAAAATATAAATATATTAAACACAAGGTATCTTTATTACAACAATTATTTATTTATAATAAAAATAAAAACAGATAATATAAATTACCTTGTCCTTTTACTTTTCTACCTGAATAAAATAAATAAAAAAAATAATATAAATTATATTATTTTAAATATTATAAAATTATTTATATTTTATTAAATTATTTATATTTATTTTGCCTCGGGAGAGAATTGAACTCCCATCTCAATTTCTTCAGAATCGCGCTTGGACCACTAAGCAACCGAGGCTATATTATTATTATTATTATTATTATTATTATTATTATATTATTATTATTATTATATTATATTATAATTATATTATATTATTATTATATTATTATTATTATATTATTATTATTATATTCGAACTTAAATAAACCTAAATTATATATAATATAATTGTTCTGGGATTATGATATTTAGTATAAATTTATAATGTAGTATATTATTTATATTATAAATTTATATCATATATTATAAATTAGTAATAAGAATTTAACCTTACCCCTACCAGTCCACTTTGTGGTAAAGTGGTAGGGATTAAATTAATTTATTTATTAAATAATTATACCCAGTTACCCATAATATGGTGTTGAATGGAGAAAGATAGATTTGAACTATCATATTTGTAGTGCAAATACAACTGATTACCATTATCAGATTCCCCCTTAAATATAAATTTACTTTATCTCTTTTATATTCTAATAAAAAATATATATAATAATTTACTATACTTATAATTTTTAAGTAAAATTATATATGCTTAATAAATATTCCTTTCAATATTATAATCTATCCGTACCCTCCAATATCTCACCATATTCCCACTTTACCATAATATGGAGTGGACCACTTACCCATATAATGGAGTGGTAGGGGGGATAATACAATACTATTTTAATTAGAATTATAAATTATAACTATTGAGAAGCTGTATCAATCCAAACTAAGAAATCTGGAGAAGAAACTGCTTCAACAGCTATAGGCATAAATCCGTGCCATACTCCGCAAATTTCTGAACATTGACCGTAGAAAGTACCTGGTCTTTCTGCTAAGAAAGATACTTGATTCAATCTACCTGGTACAGCATCTAATTTCAATCCTAAAGAAGGAACAGCATAGCAGTGGATAACATCTGCACCTGTAACAATTAATCTAATGTGGCAATCAACAGGAATTATAAGTTTATTATCCACATCTAATAATCTGAATTGACCTAATTCTAAATCTGATTCAGGAATCATATAAGAATCGAAATCAATTGAATCTCCACTATCTGTAATAAAATCTGAATACTCATAAGACCAATACCATTGGTGTCCTACCACTTTAATAGTTAATGTTGGTGAAATAACTTCATCCATTAAATACAATAATCTAAATGAAGGGAAAGCGATAGCAATTAAAATTAATGCTGGAGTAATTGTCCAAATTAATTCAATTACAGTACCGTGAGTTAAATATTTATGTGCGAAAGGATTTTTATTAGAGCTATAGTTAAAAGTTATAGAGCAAATAACCCAAGAAATAGCAAAACAAATTACAACTAAATAAAATCCAATTGTATTATGTAATGTAATTAGACCTGTACATCCAGGAGCAGCACTATCTTGGAAACCTAATTGCCAAGGTTGTGAAGCATCATTAAATATAGTATTAAAATTTGAAAGTAATAATGTCATTTTAATTATTTATTCTCGATCTTAATTTACTATTTACTCTTTTCAAACTTCTTATCTTTCAACTATTAAAACTTATTATTATTTAAACAATATTACACTTATTTAAAATATTCGAATATAACACAAGGCCCTTTGGGCGTAATTTTATCAATTGCATTAATTAAATTACTTATTAAATCGATTTAAGGAAAAAAAAAATTAAACCTTACATTAATATATTTATTATTTATATATATATATATATATTTACCCGCACCCACTTTCCCACTCCATTCCACTCCATATTATGGATTACAGGTTATAATGGAAAGTGGAGAATGAGGAAAGCGAAATATTACGCCCAAAGAGCCTTGTTTTTATGTTAATCTACTCTACACAATTTATATTTTCATAATTCTATAATGTTCACTTTATTTATAATTTTATTTTTACCCCTCCACTCCACTTTCCCATATTATGGAGTGGGGCGTGGTAAGGGCATTTATAATATTTATTTTCTTTTTACCCCTCCACTAACCACTCCACTTACTGGTAAGTGGCAAGTGGTAAGGGACATATTTATTTTATTTATGATATTATTTTATTTATTACTTTTCTTTTTATTTAAGTAATAGGGAGAATTGTGGAGTAGATTTACTTAATATTCTTTATTAATAAAATTCTTAATTAATAAAAAGTATTTAAGTTTGTCGAGTAAATAATGTCCAATGCATTTTATTATTTTTTTTATTATTTTTTTATTTATTATTTTTTTTTTTATTTATATTTTTTACTTTGTTTCTATCTTATTTTGTTTATTTTTACCCCTCCACTAACCACTCCACTTACTGGTAAGTGGCAAGTGGTAAGGGACAATAATATTTTTATTTTATTTTATTTTTTATTATTTTTTTTTTTTTTTATATATTATTTATTTTTTTTATTTTTTGTTTTTGTTTATTTTTAAT
Source organism: Collybia sordida (assembly GCA_037014335.1). NCBI lineage: Eukaryota > Fungi > Basidiomycota > Agaricomycetes > Agaricales > Clitocybaceae > Collybia > Collybia sordida. The sequence goes on along the minus strand of JAYKXK010000013.1, from coordinate 74,101 downwards.
ACATGAAATAATAAGATAAGAAGATAAGAATATAAGAATTAAAATAAATGCCTTGTGATCAAAGTCACAATTCTAACTTTACCCCGACCACGTAGTGGAAGGGATACAATTATATTAATATAATTATTGTATAAATTGATAGTTAAATGGCATCTTAAGATTTATCTTTGTGTTAAGATTCTTATATTACTTAAATAATAACATTTTATCCACTTACTCCACTTACCATTCCATAATACCTTACTTACCCATATTATAGGAAAGTGGAGCAATCCATATAATAGTATGTAGAGTAGAGCGGGTTAATTAAAAAATTAATTAAATTTGTAATATAATCTAAGGAGTAGAGGGATCGAACCTCTCTCTCTCTAAAGTGTAAATTTACTGCTAAAACCACTCAGCTAACCCCTTTTTATTCTCTTATCTTTTATTAAGATCTCTTATTAATATCTTTTTTTAATTAAAAATCTTTTATTTATTTTTACCCCTCCACTAACCACTCCACTTACTGGTAAGTGGCAAGTGGTAAGGGACAATAATATTTTTATTTTATTTTATTTTTTTTTTTTTAATTTAATTTAATCCCACTACGTGGTCGGGGTAAAGTTAAATTAAGCGGATTGCAGAAAAATGTAAATATGAAAATATTTACTCCCTTCCACTACGTGGTCGGGGTAAAGTTAAAAATGACGAACCTTCTTCATATAATTATAATTATAATTATAATTATAATTATAATGGTGAGGGGGGTTAAATTCAAATTAATTATTTTCCAGCAGCACTTTCCAGTACAGCTACCTTGCTATGACTTTTGAGATGTTACTTAAATGAGTTAACTGATACTAATTAGCTTAACAAAGGTGTTTTTGTTTTTCCTTTAAAAGACTTATTTTATAAAATTTTAACAATTATAAATTAAGCATACAAACAACCCTTAAAAAAAACATTAAAAATGTAAATTTTAATTTAAATAATAATATTATATTGCTTATAATATTAAAATAGGTATTCCCTTGTTAAAGTTATAACCTCGCGGCAGTTTCCCCCAAGTTAAGCTTCTTCCCAGCGACAGACAGTTAGTTCATCCCGAATGCATTCTTCACCGTTGCGCTACTGATCAACGATTACTCGAAATTCCTTCTTCATGCCGCCGAATTGCAGGCGACAATCCGTCTATATATTTAATTTTTTAACTTTCTTTAATGATTAGCTATTCCTTATAACCCTATTATTTTAATTTATTCTATACTATTACATATACTTACCCCTTCCACTACGTGGTAAGGGCATTTAAAATATTAACTTTTTGCTAAATAGCAATTAGTAAAAAGGTCTGGTTTTTGCGTCACTTTGTAAAAGTTTTCGTGGCACGTCTATAGCCCAGTTCATGAGGGCCATAACGGCTTGTCTTAGCCCCAAATGAAAATATGTAAAAATCATTAATTGTTAAGTATAAATTAACAACAGGGATTTCGTCCGTTAGTGGAGTTAACCTCACTTCTCACGGCACGGACTGACGACAGCCATGCAACACCTGTAAACGAATTTCTAAATTTTAGCTTAGAAACTACTCAATTTTTTCTTATTTAAAAGACCCTAATTAGTTTTATTTAATTTGGGAAAATTGGATATGCAAGAACTGGTAAGGTTTTACGCGTATTCTCGTATTAAATAACATGCTTCACTTCGTTTGCTTCGAGACCGACTAATTTTTTTGGTTTCAGTTTTGCAACCGTACTCGCAAGGCGGAATGGTTATCGTGTTAACATCGTTACCAGTTTTTATTAAAACTAACAACCACCATTCATCGTTGACAGTGAGAGGTATCTGGGTATCTAATCCTATTTCCTATTCTCACCTTCGTTTCTCAGCGTCAATCATTAGTAGATAAAAAGCTTTCACCTTTAGTATTCCCCTTAGTATCTACGGATATAATCCCTACTCTAAGTATTATTCGGTTTATCCCCAATTTGATTCTAGCTTTAATTAATCTTATATTATACTGTTACATATATATTTACCCCGAAGGGCCTTGTTATTTTATTCACATTTTTATATATGGTTACAGAGCTATTTATAAATAAAACTTTTAAAGCAGCCTACATACCCTTTACGCCTGATTAGGACGACTAACGTTTGCGTCTCTGGCCTTACCGAGTCTTCTGGCACCAGTTTTGGACAACACTAATAGTAAGGTAATATCATTTTTTTCCCTTACGTTATCACAATCACCAACAATTACGCATGACTCATGTGATTTCAGTTAGCTAGTTCACTCTTGCGAGCATTGACTAATATTCTTGACTGCTGGTAGTTTACACTACTTGGGGCATTTCATTCCCAATGTGGCCATCTGTTCTATCAAACATGGCTTTTGATCGTAGGCTTGGTAGGCATTTACCCCACCAACTACCTTTAAACAAAATAAATCGAATCTTATAGCAGAAAATTTCCTTTTTTTAATAAATAGCTAATTTATCTTTTACTTTCCTTTTTTAAAGAATATAACCCTAATTAATATTACGCCCAAAGGGCCTTGTTATTATTATTATAATAATATTATTTAATTTTAGAGAAGGCCAGATAATATCTTAAATAAATTCTACCGCAAAACGGTAAAAAATAAAGCCCTTTTTTTTTCTATTTTTTAATTAAGTATCTCTTAGTTTACCAAATTTGATTAACATTAGAGAAATAAAATTATCTCCGAATTAAGGAGTCTATAAGGTATCTAATTTACAATACTCACCTTTACACCTTATTCCTATTAATTTAAAATATTAAAATTACTATTAATAGTAATTTTAATTTATAAATTTGTTTAGAACAACGATTTGCATGTCTTAAAACTACTGAAAAACGTTCAATCAGAACCAAAATTAAATTCATACTGATAATTTGACATAATTTTATATTTTTACCCGGACTCACAAACCACTTATTTTATTTTATTTTATAAAGTGGAGAAGAGTGGAATAATTTTATTATTTTGTCTTATTTTATTTGCTTATTTATTTATGCAATATTTAATATCTCTTTTATTTTTATTTTATTTTTTTATTATCTTTAATTAAAATATTTATTTCGCTTTCCTCCACTTTTCCAGTTACCACTTTCCACTCCAGTCCCCATATTAGGGTAAGGGTCCGTCCTATGAAATGAAAAGGGCCATATAATGGTAAGGACATTCGGAGCCACTCTCCTCTCCATTATAGGGGTCCGTCCCATTAAATGGAAAGGTAGAAGAGTCATATTATGGTTAATTAAGTTGAGTTGAGTTGTATGGGTAAGTGGAGTGAGAAAATAAAATAAAAATAAAAATAAAATAAAAAGATAGAAAATAAATAAAATAAAAATAAAAGTATCGATGACAATATTGTTATAACATCAAAAAATAAAAAAAAGTATTTCAAAGGGGTTATTAAGGAAAACTAAGGCAAATTTATAAAAAAGGAGGTTTAAAACCAAAAGCTTCAAGAAATAAATAAAAAATGAAAATTACAATTTATTTTCCAATATGAAAAGAAAAGCGATCCTAAGGTAAACCTTGCGTAATTAATTACTTCCTGAAGTAAAACATTTTATTAGGGAAAGGAAAGGAAATCAACCGAGACTCCGAAAGTAATGGTGAGTGAAATCGGATTAGCCTAAATTAAAAGTAAAAATTGAATAACTTAAACATTTTAAATAGAAGATTGAATATAAAATTCATTAAATATTAATTATGTATTAGTTACCATTAAAATTAAAAAAATAATGGTCTAAAAAAGGTCATAAAACTCTAAGTCCTGTAGATTTAACTTTTAATTAAAAAGGAAATAATTTAGAAACATTAAAATATTAATTTATTTTAAAAATTCTAAAATTAACCTAAAAAAAGTACGATGAGAGAAAACTTGTCGGAATATAGGGGTACCATCCTCTAAGGCTAAGTATTATAAATTTAGCGATAGTGAATAAGTACTGTAAAGGAAAAGTTTGAAAAGCGAGTGGTATACAAAAAGTGATTTTTTAAAATAAATATTAATTATTTTAAAAATGAATCGGTGAAATAGATCATGAATTAGTAACTCTATAAGCAGTCGAAATTCTACTTTAAAGCAAAAAAGAATAATGAATGACGGCGTACCTTTTGCATAATGGGTCAGCAAGTTAATAGGAGTAGCAAGGTTAAAAGCCCTAGCGAAAGCGACTGGACTATATTTATAATCAATATTGATTATAATAAAAATAGTGATGGATAAGTTACTTCTATTAGACCCGAAGCCAGGTGATCTTACCAAGACCAGATTATAATGGATCGAACGGGTGAATGTTGCATAATTCTCCGATGAGTCTTGGTAAGCGGTGAAATGCCAATCTGACCTGGTGCTAGCTGGTTTTCTACCGAAACATATTTAAGTATGACGTCTACACAAAATTTATGGAGGTACAGCAAGGCAATTCCCAACAAGTTTAAGGGTTGTAATACAAGATAATATCTAGTATTACATCAGCCTTTTAGGCGTTTAGGTTGCGGGGACCTCGAAAATCTTACCTATGGAAGCGAATCTCGGAATTACATAAATTGATGGTAGATATTCAGACTACTCATGCTAAGTTGGGTAGTCAAGACGGAAACAGCCGAGAACACTGATCAAGGTCCCAAATGATTGTTAAGTGAAATTAAGGACGTAGCAATATCGTATACAGCTGTGAAGTGAGCCTGGTAGTCGCTACTTATAATGATCGTACGTAACAACGCATCAGCAGTTTAGATAGTAGCGCCGAAAATTTAACGGGTCTTAAACAATCAACCGATATCGTGTTGGTTAAGAATAAATAAATTTATTTATTTTTAATCTAGGTAGTAGAACATTCAGTCTAACTAATAATAAAACAGTGTTTCATTGTTTTTTAGGTTACTGAAGAGAGAATGCTGACATGAGTAACGTAAAAAGAAGTTAAAATACTTCTCGCCGAATACGAAAGGGTTGCAAATTGGAAAGGTTAATCCGTTTTGTGTGAATGCGGCCTCTAAGGTCCAAAACCAAAGTTTTGGCTGATGAGTATCTAATAGAAAGTCCAATAAAATAATGGACCAGGAAAAAAATATTAGAAGTAATCAAGTTTTAAATAGAAAAATAAAATTTTTTCATTAAAAAAAAATATAATATAAAAATACTATAAAATATCTAACTAGAGTTTAAGATAATTTAATTTATTATTTTATCTTAATAGGTCTTAGTATTTTATTATTATGTGATTAATTAATAATAAATTTGAATTCTCTGTTTAAATTTATTACTTAATTTTATATATAATAAATTTGGCATTGTAGCCTAATAAAGTATTATACTAACAAAATAAAAAGTTAAAGATTAATTTAAAGGTTATTAATTAAATATCTAAACTATTTCAAATCTTGATTTAATCTTAATCCTAAAGAATAAATTAAGAATATAGTCGTGAAAACAATTGGTTTTTAATTTAATAAAATCTAATTTTTCAAATGAATGTAACTAATGATAACACTAGTTTATTAGAAATAAAATTATCCTTCAGGAGAAAATAGAAATAAAAATTAAAGATTTATTAATATTTTAATAAATTAAAATCAGTTTATTTATTTTTAATAAATAAATTTAGGTTTTACCTTTCCCTATTTGGAGTTAATTAAATAACTGATCCTATTCTTACTTAAAAACTAAGACTAGGTAAAATTAATCAAATAATTTATAGATTCAATTCAAAAACTATCCGGTATCTAGTAATTTAACTAACAAGGCCCTTACCACGTAGTGGAAGGGGTAAATTATTAGGGAATGAAATATAAATAATTTAATAACATTTATTTGTCCTTACCACGTAGTGGAAGGGGTAAATTTATTAGTACTATACTTCCTTTGACATTTGAGAAATTAGATGTCATTCTAATACTAATAAGGAAAGTAATAGATATAAGGATAAGAAGTCATTATTTAGTTTTAATTTGTTTAGTTTTACAATTATTATTATTTTTAAAAATTTAAATAGGGTTTAAAATAATTTTAATATAAATAAAGTAAAAATAAGTAATTTCATCTTCTTATTATTAAGATAAATAATTATATATATTTATTAATTTAACTATAATAATTATTTAAAAAGATATATTGTTATATAAATTTTAATACTACCGTACCCTAAACCGACACAGGTTCGTAGGTAGAGTATACTAAGGCGTAGAGCTAAAAGTTGTTAAGGAACTCGGCAAGTTCACCTCATAAGTTTGACGAAAAGAGGGACCGCATATATTAAAATTAGTTTAAAATTCCGGATTGTTAAATTAATAAAATATAAGGCGGTGGCACAGAATCGGAGGCCCCGACTGTTTACTAAAAACACAACACAGTGCAATCATTAATATGATAGTATACTGTGTGAAATTTGCCCGATGCCATTAATATAAGAGCGGTCATGGGGAACTGTGACTAATCGAAAATCTGGTTAATAGCGGTCTTAACTATGAGGATCCTAAGGTAGCAAAATAAGTTGGCCATTAAATGTGGTCCGGTATCAATAATGTAACGATGGCCTCACTGTCTCTACAACTTGCTCAGTGAAATTGAATTACGCGTGCAGATGCGCGTTACCTCCAGGGGGACGGGAAGACCCTATGCAGCTTTACTGTAGTTAGTTATCACATGGATCTAGAACAATTTTATTTAATAGTGAATAGGTAAGTCGATAGACAAATAGTGGAAACCTTATAATTAAAATTGGGTTTATGTTTACCTTAAAATTAAAAACAAAAGGGAGAGTTGACTAATTGGCAGTTTGACTGGGGCGGTCGTCTTTAATAGAGTAGCAAAGTACATCCAAATATTTCTAAAAAAAAAATTAAAATTTAAAAATTTAAAGCAAAAAACTTTATCTCTATTTAGTAAACAAACTTTATTAAATAGAGGTAAGTAAAAATTAAGAATTTTCTTAATTAATAAAATAAACAATAACTTTCTCTTTAACTAATTTTTGTTAAAAATATAATTAAAAACTATATTATAAACAGGAGTAAAGTGATCCCTTTATATCTATTTAATTAAATGAATTGAGATAAAGGGTCAAGAGTTTGGCTAAAAACAATAACACAATAAAATTTTATAAAGGTATAGCTAGACGTTGAATGGAGATCAATCAACCAGTGAAGGGTTGCGCAGAGTTCAATGGCGGTAAGCATGCTTAACTGAAAGACCTAAAAGTCGCACAGATACGTAAGTAGGGCATAGTGACCCCTCGCTATAATATGGGATAGACGGGGATCAATTAATAAAAGTTACGCTAGGGATAACAGGCTGATAGCCGACGAGAGTACACATTGTCTCGGCTGTTTGGCACCTTAAAATAAATAATCAATAGCATATTATATATTTATTTATTTCCCTTACCACTTACCCACTCCACTCCACCCACCCCACTCCACTCCACTTTGTATGTGGTAAGCGGATTGTGGGAAGTGGTTAGTGGAGTGGAGGGGCAATAGTAATAATATAAAATTTTGACATCGGGGAATTTTAATAGTAATATTAATTTAGAAGTTGGCTATATGCTGGAACACCCTTAGAGCTTTCAATACTCATTATTTAAAATTAATTTTATTTTGAAAACTTTAATTTTATTTTAAATAGTAGTGAAAATTTGAAAGATTGGGCAATCAGCAGGGAAGTACCTAATTTTAGATTTAAGCAATTGTAGAATTTTTTACCCCTCAACGATCACACGCCAACATCCAGAGCTTTACCAACATACTCTTGGTACTGGATGAAGATATGATCTAAACTTAACTGAAAGGTTAAGAGTATTAATTTTTATTAGATTAATACAAATTGCGATGTCGACTCATCCTATCCTCCGGGGAAAGAAGCTTGGAAGGGTTCGGCTGTTCGCCGATTAAAAGGGTACGTGAGTTGGGTTTAATACGACGTGAGTCAGTATGGTCCCTATCTTCTGGAGGAATAAGTAGTAAAAAGGGGCAGACCTTCTAGTACGAAAGGATCAATAGGCTGTGTTTCTCTAGTGTACCAATTGTTTGTACTTTTTTGTAAGGGACTCAAAGTATCTTGAAGACAAAAGTAAAGAGAAATGGGGAAAATCCTTTTTTAACTTTAAGCAAAAAGTTTATACTCGTGGTTTCAAATTATGAGAAAAAGGTCACAAAATCGGAACGCATAGTTGGGTAGCCACAAACATAATAGATAAGTGCTGAATGTCTATAAAGCAAGAATCTAACCCCTAGATACTAAAAAAATGATCATATTCTATATTTTCAGACTTGATAAGAGTTTAGAAAAATAAGATTTAATTCATTAATTAAGAAATAGAACATTTCTAGATAGGCTGCAAATGAACGTACTGTAAAGTATTAAGTTTAGCGGTACTAATTTATAAAGAAACTTGATGTTAAAGGTTGTAAATTATATAATATAATAAAGTATTAATATTGCCCTTACCACTACCCACATTCCCACATAACCACATAACCACATAGTGGTGTGGAGTGGTGTGGAGTGGAAGGGGTAATTTTATCATAACTATTTTATAGTTACTTAAATTTAGCTATTTCTAAATAGTTGGGATAGTATTTTATTTTAAAATGCCACTTTGTGGCAAATATGGGTAAGTGGAGAGTGTATTTTATTTTAAAAGTAAATTCAAATAAGAAACATATACTCTGATATTGCCCTTACCACGTACCCACATTCCCACATAACCACATAACCACATAGTGGTGTGGAGTGGAAGGGGTATTTTTATTGGATGTATACTATTATTTTTTTTTTATTTTTGTATGGAAGATAATCTAGGATTATTTATTTCCCTTCCCCACTCCACTCCACTTACCACAGTCCACTTCCCACAAAGTGGAGTGGCTCCACTATCCCAATATTATGGAGTGGAGTGGATCCACTCCACTTTGTGGTAAGTGGATGGGGTAATATTAATATTTTTTTAGTTTTAGTTTTAGTTTTTAGTTTTAGTTTTAGTTTTAGTTTAAAGCCGAAAAAAGGAATCGAACCTTCTTTTTACCGTCATGAGTGGTATGTTTTAACCAGTTAAACTATTTCAGCTAACTTATTTCTATTCCAGTCCGCACCCAATCCACTATACGAAGACAAATTGCCACTTTCCGAAGGATACCATACCAGTTACTAGGTATATGGAGTGTGGTAAAGTGGTATACTGAGTACTATTACCCACTCCACCCCAGTAAGTGGACTGTGGTAAGTGGGCCCAGTCCATTCCACTCCACTACCCACTCTATTATATGGGTTAGTGGAGCCACTCCATAATATGGGTTAGTGGACTGGTATGTGGGAAATACGGGTAAGTGGAGTGGATTGGATAAATGATAAGCGGAAAGAATATTATTATTTATACTTATACTTATTATAGTTCTTATACTTCTTATAATATAAGTATTAATATACTTTTTATTGCCCTTACCACTACCCACATTCCCACATAACCACATAACCACATAGTGGAGTGGACTGCTGTGGAGTGGAAGGGGTATAGTTATATTTTTTATTTTGTTATTAATAGATTTACCCCATCCACTAACCACTTTCCAATCCAATCAACTTACTGGGTAAGTGGAGCCAGTTACTGGGATAGTGGACCCAAATACCCATATAATGGAGTGGAGTGGTAAGGAACAAATATATTATTTGTTAATATAGATTATTAATTAGAAGACCTATTTTATTTAATTATTTTATTTTTATAGTTAGATTATTAATTAAAGACTTATTTTATTTAATTATTTTTTTATTTTATTTTATTTTATTTTATTTTATAGTAATAGAGTATTAAGAATTATTAAGTATTTTTTATTTTTATTTTTATTTTTTAGAGTAATATAGAGGTTTAGATAAAAGAGAGAATATTCTTTATAATATTAGATATAGAGTAGCCTCCCCTAATATACCCTTTATAATATATTCTAATAAAGAAAGAATATTTAAATAAAGGATAAATTCTATATAAGAGATTAATCTATTAAATAATATATTATTATAATATGAATATTCAGAGATTAGTATATTATTATTAAATTAAGAATAATTTATAGTAATATATACTCATAATAGAATTGGAGAGGACTAATATATATAACATATTATTACTAATGATAGTAATAATATAGATTAGTATAATTAACTAATCTAATATATAATATATTTATTATTAAATTATACATAATAATAATATATATTTTATACTGACTAACATATACAGAGATACATACTATATATTATATATCTATTTATAAATATATAATAATTATAGAATATAAAACAAAAATATTATTTATAATATTAATTATAATTAAATCCGCAATCAACTTAACTCCACTTCACTACCCTTATTTCCCACATACCACTCCACTACCCACAATCCACTTTGTGGGGTGGAGTGGCTCCACTAACCCATATAATGGAGTGGGTAGTGGAGTGGAATGAAGTGGCTCCACTTACCTACATAGTGGAGTGGTAACTAGTAAGTGGAGTAATATGGACTGGCAACTTGCAACTGATAAGTTGATGTGGGTGTGGGTAAATTATAATAAATAAAAAGAGTTAGATTTATTATCTATAGGACTAGTTATGTTTATATTAACTAACTAACATTTATTAATAAATTAATAAAGTATAAAATTAAATACAATAAAAATATAAATTTATATTAAAAATTTAATTAATTAATTTTTTTTTTATATAATATTAAATTTTAATTAATTAAATTTTTTTTATATAATATTAATATTTAATTAATAGTTTACTGATATTAACTAAAAATCAATAGGTTAGGATATGGGATTTATCTATTAGTTGAATAACTTAAATTAATATTAATTAAACAAATTAGTAACTATAATATATAATAATATATTAAAGTAAAATAAAAAGTATATAAATAATAAACATACTTAAGTGTTAGATATATATTTATATAATTCTATTCTATATAATATTTATACTTATTATAATAAATATAATAAAAAATATATATATATAAAAATAAAATACAATATAAATATAAATTATTCTTACCGCTTACTCGCATACCGTATACCACTCTACTTAACTTAACTTTAATGATAGTGGAGTTTAACTGAATGCGGATGCTGTTGGTAGAGCGGGTATATATATTAAATATAAATAATATAATGTAATAAAACATAATTAATAGTATTTAAAATTTATATTTTCTAAATATCGTTTATCCACAAAATTATTTTTGTTATTAAAGCACATCCGTGTATTAACCATTTTAGAACCTTGACATAATAATTTATGTTTATAAAATTCCCTATCTTACCTTATATCAATATACTTATTTATAATATTTTTTTGTTTTTATTCTCCGATCTACTCCACTATCATTAAAGTTAAGTTAAGTAGATCCACTTACCCTTATTATGGAATGAAGTGGAGCCACTCCACCACACAAAATGGAATGGAGTGGCTTGCGAATAAGCAAAAAATATTATTATTATTACTATTTTAATATAATACAATATTTATTATATTTATATAAAGATTAAAGTAAGCTAGGGTACCATAATTTTATGATTAATTTTATAAAAATAAAAGTTACAGTTTTAGATATCTTAACTCTCTTTTAAATATTAATGAAATTTAAATTAATTTATGAAAGTGGAAAAGTGGAGTTTAACTGGATTGCTAGAAAGCGTAAATCGGAAAATATTACAAATTTTAACTTATATAAGTATAAGATATTATGTTATTGTAATGTTAATTGATAATATAAGTATAAAATATTTTAAAATATTAATTGTATAATAAATAAATAATAAATAGTGGTCCTTTAGTATAGTGGTTCGTACAGCTCCCCTTCACGGAGCCAGGATCAGTTCAAATCTGATAAGGATCGATTTCTTTTAAATTAAAAATACCCCTTCCACTTACCCACATACCACTCCACTTTTTGTAAAGTGGTCCCACCCCACTTTACCACATACCCACATAACCACATACCCACATAGTGGAGTGGAGTGGTGTGGAGTGGTATGTGGAGTGGTCAGGGCAATAAAAATAAAATAAAATAAAAATGTTTCTTAATTAAAAAATAAAAAAAAAAAAAATAAATATAATAATATAATTAAAAAAAAAAATAATAAATATTTAACATAACTATATTATTTCTATAAAAATAAATATTATTTATTTTCGCTTTCCTCTTCATACAAAATACCTTACTAACTTATATTATGGAGTGGCTCCACTTACCCAAATTCCAGTTAGTTAGTGGGAGGAGTGGTATGAGTATATGGATAAGGATATTGCGTTTAATATTGCAAGAAAAATAAGTATAGAATAGCTAATAACGGTTAATAGATTGAACTAATCTAGTGGGTTGGCTTAATTCTACTAATGCCAAAGAGATTGGAACTCTTTATTTAATTTTTGCAATTTTTGCAGGAATGATAGGTACTGCTTTTTCAGTATTAATTAGATTAGAATTGTCTTCTCCAGGAGTTCAATTTTTACAAGGAGATCATCAATTATTTAATGTAATTATATCAGCTCACGCATTTATTATGATTTTCTTTATGGTAATGCCTGGATTGGTTGGAGGATTTGGTAATTATTTCTTACCTATCCACTGCGGTAGCCCAGATATGGCTTTCCCACGATTAAATAATATCTCCTTCTGGTTATTACCACCTTCACTAATTTTATTACTTATGAGTTCATTAGTAGAAAATGGTGCTGGGACAGGATGGACTGTATATCCACCATTAGCTGGAATTCAATCACATTCTGGAGGTTCTGTAGATTTAGCTATCTTCAGTTTACACCTTGCTGGGGTATCTTCTTTATTAGGAGCAATAAATTTCATTAGTACAACATTAAATATGAGAACTAATGGTATGTCATTACATAAATTACCATTATTTGTTTGGGCTATATTTATTACTGCTATACTATTATTATTAGCTTTACCTGTATTAGCTGGTGCTATTACTATGTTATTAACAGATAGAAACTTTAATACTAGCTTCTATGATCCAGCAGGTGGAGGTGATCCTATCTTATATCAACACCTATTCTGGTTCTTTGGACACCCTGAAGTGTATATTTTAATTATACCTGGATTTGGTATAGTTAGTCATATAGTTTCAACATTCTCAGGAAAACCTATCTTTGGTTATATTGGTATGGTTTATGCTATGTTCTCAATTGGAATTTTAGGATTCTTAGTTTGGGCACACCACATGTTCTCTGTAGGTTTAGATGTTGATACTAGAGCTTACTTTACTGCTGCTACAATGGTAATTGCTGTACCTACTGGAATTAAAATTTTCTCTTGGTTAGCAACATTATATGGTGGAAGTTTAAGATATAATACTCCATTATTATTTGTATTAGGATTCTTAGCTCTATTTACTATTGGTGGATTAACTGGAGTAGTATTATCTAATGCTTCATTAGATATTGCTTTCCACGATACATATTATGTAGTAGCTCACTTCCATTATGTATTATCAATGGGAGCTGTATTTGCTTTATTTGCTGCTTTCTATTATTGGACACCTAAAATTATAGGTAAAACATGTAACGATTTCTTAGGTAAAATCCATTTCTGGACAATGTTTATTGGAGTTAATTTAACTTTCTTCCCTCAACATTTCTTAGGTTTAGCTGGAATGCCAAGAAGAATTCCAGATTATCCAGATGCATTTAGTGGATGGAATGCTGTATCAAGTATAGGTTCATTAATCTCTGTAATTGCAACAATTTTATTTGGTTATGTAATTTATGATGCTTTTGTTAACCAACCTCAAAGCTCTAATAATCCTTGGCATGTAGCACCTTATTTTACAAATGAAATACATTTAAATAATGAAACTCAAACAGCTAATACATTAGAATGGACATTAGCTAGCCCTATACCATTCCATGCATTTAAAATGTTACCAGTACAATCATAATTTATCTGCTTCTGCATCCAATACAATCCATATTCCACCTTTCACCCCATACCACTTCACTTTTTTTGGGTAAGTGGTGCCACTTCCCACAATCCACTTTGTGGGGTGGAGTGGGTAAATTGGTAAGTAGAAAGTTAAGTGGAAGGAAGTGGGTAAGCGGAAATAAATATTTCAGTGTAATCAACCCCTTACTAAGTATACTTATTCAAAATAATTTAATATTTTAAAGATCTAGTAACTTACCCCACTTTACCACTTTACCATTATATGGAGTGGAGTGGAAGGAATTATAATATAATAATATAATAAATCAATTAGAAAGTCTTATTTTTAAGTTTCAGTGATTGTTATAATAGAGAAAAAATTTTAAATTTTTAATAAAATAAATAACAAATCAAATAATTATAATTATTTATTATTATAAATTCTATAATAGCTATATTGATAATTTAATATATTAAATTATAATTACTACAAATAATTTAATCCCTACCACGCCCCACTCCATAATATGGTAAAGTGGAGTGGAGGGGTAAGGTTTTAATAGGATAATACTTCGATAATTTATTATTTATTGTGATTGTCTTTATACTGAAGAACATTCTTTTTTTATTTGCGTTATAAAGATATTAATTATTTCGCTTTTCGCTTATTCGTAATCCACTCATTAATTGGAAAGTGCTAGTGATAGGATGGTGGGTAAAGTTTAAATAGTCCGGTAATAAAAGCATATGGAACAATTTATCCATTTAAATTTTTGTTAAAATGTCGATATTATTTTTATTTAATATTATAAATAAAAATAAATAAAATAAAATAAAAAATATATTTCTTTCCACTCCATATTATGGGTAAGTGGTCCACTCCATATTACGAGTAAGTGGTAAAGAAATATAGAATAATAAAAATATTCTAAAATGTTAAAGTTACTATTGCTTATTCCTCTATTAGGATCTTTAATTTTATTACCGATTAAAGAAAATACAATAAATAGTCAAATACAAATGAGAAAAATAGCCCTAACAACTTCTTTAATAAATTTATTTATTTCATTATTTATTTGGTATCAATTTGATTCAAATACTACACAATATCAATTTGTTTCTGAATTCAATCATTTAAATTTATTTCATTTAAATTTTGGTATAGATGGAGTATCAATTTATTTTGTTTTATTAACAACTTTTGTTACACCAATTGCCTTATTATCTAATTATACTAATATAAATAAAAATTTAAAATTCTTTTTAATATCTTTTTTAGTATTAGAAACATTACAAATTTGTACTTTTGTTTCTTTAGATTTAATGCTTTTCTATATATTTTTCGAAAGTGTATTACCAATCTTATTTATTATAATTGTAATTTTTGGTCACGGTATAGATAGATTTAGATCTGCATTTTTATTCTTTTTATATACTTTAGCTGGAAGTTTACCCATGTTATTGTGTATATTAGTAATATATAGTAATATAGGTTCAACAGATTTTCAATTAATTTCTTTATGTGAAATAAGTTTAGATTCTCAAAAAATATTATGGTTAGGTTTCTTTTTAGCTTTTGCAGTTAAAACACCATTATATCCTTTTATTATTTGGTTACCTAAAGCACACAGTGATTCACCTTTAGCTGGTTCTATTATATTAGCTGCTACAATATTAAAATTAGCAACATATGGTTATATTAGAGTTTTAATTAATTTTTTACCTGATGCTACTAATTATTTTAGTCCATTAGTACAAACAATTGCAGTAATTACTATTATTTATGCTTCATTATCTACAATTATTCAACAAGATACTAAAAGATTAATTGCTTATAGTAGTGTAGCTCACATGGGAGTAGTAGTATTAGGATTATTTTCTAATACAATACAAGGAATTGAAGGTGCAATATTACTAGCATTAGCTCACGGTTTTGTAAGTCCTGCTCTATTTACTTGTGTGGGTGGTATTATTTATGATAGAACAGGTAAAAGAATTATTAATTATATTAGAGGATTAGCAACATATATGCCTGTATTTACTATCTTATTCTTTGTATTTACTTTATGTAATACTGGAATTCCTTTAAGTCTTAATTTCTTAGGTGAACAATTATCTTTATTAGGAATATGGCAACAAAATCCTATAATTGCTGCATTAGGTGCTACAGGAATTCTATTCTCTGCTTGTTATTCTTTATTTTTATATAATAGACTATCTTATGGATCTTATTCTCCACACTTACCAGCATTAAAAGATATT
The DNA here is from genome assembly GCA_037014335.1 of Collybia sordida. NCBI lineage: Eukaryota > Fungi > Basidiomycota > Agaricomycetes > Agaricales > Clitocybaceae > Collybia > Collybia sordida. The sequence goes on along the minus strand of JAYKXK010000013.1, from coordinate 57,877 downwards.
AATAGAAGAGAATATTATCTTTTAATTAGTTTATTAATACCAACTATTGTTTTTGGTATAGTTCCTAATGTTTTATTAAATCCTCTTCATACTTCAATATCATCTTTACTTTATACTTTCTAAATAATAAAAAATTTATTAAAATAGAATTAATCCCCTATCTTTATTTTTAATATAAATTTTTTAATTAAAGTAAAGTTAAACATCTAAAATAATATTATACTTTTTCGCTCTCTCCTACACTAACCATATACTCAGTTACCCAAATACCACTCCATATTATGGGTAAGTGGAGCCACTCCACCCCACAAAGTGGATTGTGGGAAGTGGAGTGGACTTATTTGAAGTGAAATACTAACATAATATGTAGTAGTATTCGGTAAGTGAAAAATTATTATATCTAAAGGTAGAGTAATAATTAGCTATTACTTAATTTATTCCTTATATTTTTTATATTTAATTATATTTTGAGAATATGATTAAAATTTTAATTATAGAAGAATAACTAACATTTATAATCTTAATTGTTTACTTATTAAAAATAAAACAAAAGGTAAGTTTAAAATAAATTAAGATATATTGTTATATAATCTAAAAAAAGTTAGATTATAACTATAAAAATATTAATATAATCTTTCCGCTTTTTCCGTACTCCGCTACATATTATGTTAGTATTTCACTTCAAATAAGTCCACTCCACTTCCCACAATCCACTTTGTGGGGTGGAGTGGCTCCACTTACCCATAATATGGAGTGGTATTTGGGTAATTGGGTATATGGTTAGTATTCCACTCCACTTTTTAAAACTCACTTATATATAGGCTGGATAATTGGAGTGAATATCTGCCCAGTCAACTTTTAATAATAAAAGTTGATAACATAGACAATGGTAGTGGGTGCGAATGATAAAATAATTATATTATTCTTCTCAGATTAGATAAAAATCAAAAGAAAAGATTATTTGGTATTTTTAATTTAACAATACCCCTACCACTAACCACTCCACTTACTGGTAAGTGGCAAGTGGTAAGGGATTAAATTATTTAATTTAATTTAGTTAAGAATGCAAAGTCATCCTGCCTTAAGTTTTAATTAATTTAAGGTCAATTTTTCTAGGTTAAACCTGCAACTATTTATTTTTTATATTTGAAAATACCCCTACCACTAACCACTCCACTTACTGGTAAGTGGCAAGTGGTAAGGGATTAAATTTAATAATCAAATTTAACTATACCCCTCCACTCCACTTTCCACTCCACTTACCACTCCACTTACCACAAAGTGGAGTGGAAAGTGGAAAGTGGAGTGGTAAAGTGGTAGGGATTAAATTAATATTTGTTTAAAGCCTTTAATCGATTATAATTTATACCAATTTTATTTTTAAGAAAAGTATTAATATCCCTTACCACTTGCCACTTACCAGTAAGTGGAGTGGTTAGTGGAAGGGGCAAAAATATATATTTTAATTTACTTACAAAAATCGGTATAATAAAATAATAGAGCTTATTAAAATGCTTATATTAAATATAATATTAAATAAGATTATATTATGTTATAGTTTAGTATTATATAATTAAAGTTTAATATTTTATTTTATATTTAGTATAATACGCAGGCTATATAAATTTAAAATTTTTTTACAATGACAACTCTTTTTATTAATATTTTCGCTTTTGGTACACTACTATCTAGTATCTTTTCTATCACATCTAAAAATCCAGTTATTTCAGTTATTTTTTTAATTTCTTCTTTTGTTCAAGCAGCTTTATATTTAATACTTATAGGTATAAATTTTGTAGGTATATCTTATATTGTAATTTATGTTGGAGCAATAGCTGTTCTATTTTTATTTGTAATTATGATGATTAATATTAAATTAACAGATATATTAGAAACTGGTAGTCAATATACTAAAAATTTACCTTTAGCTATAGCTATTGGTTCATTATTTATTTTTATAATATTTACTATAATACCATTCAATTTTAATAATGTACCCGCTTTATCTGTACTATTAGATAAAATTACATATTTAAATAGTATATTATCAGATTCTAAAATTGTTTCTGTTAATTTAATTTAATTCTATAGTAAATAATTATTTTGTTTCATCAGTATCTGATGTTATTATTACTGAATTCCAACAAATAGAAGTATTAGGTCATGGTTTATATACTTATGGTGCAGTACTATTAATTACATTGAGTGTAATATTATTATTAGCTATGTTTGCTACTATAATTATATCAAGATCTAATAAAAATTAAATTATAATAATATATAATTTATTAATTTAATATTTATTATATTTATAATACTTTTTAAAAAATCCCCTCCTATTTTTAACTTGCCTCGTATACCACTTTTATCCGAAGGCAATAAGTGAAATGGTTTGTGTCCACTTATTTAAGTGGATAGTGGCTGCGTAAGATAAAGAATTAAACTTTAATAAATAAAGAATACTTTAATTAAAAGTGTATTAAAATTAAAAATTTAATTCTCTGTGTTGAACTTTTAATATGTTAGACGCTATCAAATGTAAAATTTTATATAATTTATGTTAGCAGCAGCAAAATATATTGGTGCAGGTTTAGCTTGTTCAGGATTAATTGGAGCGGGAGCAGGAATTGGAACAGTATTCGGTTCTTTAATTTTAGCTACAGCTAGAAACCCACAATTAAGAGGGCAATTATTCTCTTACGCAATTTTAGGATTCGCTTTAGCAGAAGCTACAGGGCTATTCGCTCTGATGATGGCTTTCCTATTATTATACTCATAATTATTATATTTTTAATATATTAATTCTATTATATAAATCCCCCATATTGTTTAAAAATTAACAAGTATTAAGTTGTTAAGATAATTAAATAAATAAATAAACAATTAATTAAATAATTTAATAATAAATAAAAATAGGTTAATAATTATGTATAAATGTTTGTTTAATTATATTAATATTATAAATAAATAATTTATAATATATTAATATTGCTTTATCGCACCCACTACTCTTAAAGTTGTTGTGAATAATGGGAAGGTGTGGGTAAATTTAATTTTCCTTCTACATTTGATGTTTTAATTATACAGCTACTGGACTTGCATATTCACATGCACTTTTATCCGAAGGCAATAATATTACTCTACCTTAAAAAGTAGCAAATCTATCGACTATTTAAGGAGAATTCTTGATATTTAATCTATCGCTCATTATTATTTTTAATATGTTTATATCTATTCATAGATATGTAAATATAATATACAGCAAAAATAATAAAAAAATAATAATATGTATAGAACTAAAATATTTAATTAAAATAGTCAGTCCTAATATTGTTAATAAACTAAGTTCACCTAATAATCTTAATATTCTTATTAAAGGTTTATTTTTTTTAATTTAACATCTCTGTTGATAGAGTTGGAGTAAATAATCCTTTTTAATTCCTTTTCAAGATCTTAATATAAATTTCTCGTGATTTTTTTAATTGTGTAATTTTATTTATTTGAGTTCTTTATCTTATGTATTTTGGTATTTCGTGCAAGGGGTTAAATTACTTATTATTTTTTTTAATAACTTGCTCGAAATTGGTTAAAGCTATAGCTCCTGAACCTATTTCTAATACAAAACCGATAGTTAATACAATAAAGAAAATAATTGCTATTGAAAATCCGAAAGTAGATACTTGGTACAGAGTAACTGCAACAGGGAATAGTAATAAAATTTCAAGATCGAAGATTAAAAATAACATAGCAACAATATAAAAATGAATTTGGAATGTACTTCTTGTTTGTCCATACACAGGGCTGAATCCACATTCATAAGCAGAAACTTTAGCTTCATCTGGTCTATGAGGAGCTAATAATAAATTTAAAGCTAATAAAATTAAAGCTAATAAAGGCACAAAAATAAATAGAAAAAATAAATTGTTCATTTAAAAATTAAATAAAGATAAAGATAGTAATTGTGTACTATTTAAGATTAAAGAAGGTTTTAAAATAAACAATAATATTGTTAAAGTTAATGTTGAAATTAAAAAACTATGGAAATTTGTTAATAATGTTAAATCATTATTATTTGAGTTATTATCTAAAGAAGTTGTATTATTTAATTCATTATTTGATTCTTCTATATTTAATTCAACCGAAGATTCATTTTCAGTATGAAGAACTTTTATTATTTTTAAATAATATGAAGCACTAATCACACTTACTAATATTGCTACTATAGATATAAAATTATATCCACTTTGTACAGCTGAATATAATACAAATTGTTTTGAAAAGAAACCAATTAGAGGAGGAATTCCAGCCATAGAGAATAAACAAATAGATAAACTTAAACTTAATAAAGGATTAGATAAAAATTGACCTTTAAGTTCAGATATGTATCTAATATCTTTAATTTCATTAATTTGAAGAACTTTAAATTTATCTCGCAGGGCAATAATAGAATCTTCTTTATTAATAACTGTACTATTATTATTAATTAAATAACTTAAAGCTATTATAATTAAAAATACATTTAAATTTGTTATTGTATATTGTATAATATAAAATAATAGTGAATCTATTTGATTGTTCAGTATTTATTGCTAAAGCTAATAAAATAAAACCAATATGAGATATTGTACTATATGCTAATAGTCTTTTAATTCTATTTTGAGCTAAACCTACTACTGTACCTATAATTAAAGATAATAATGAACTTATTAATAAAAGATTCTTTAATAAATAAATTGAATTTTCACTTATATATATTCCTGTATTTTTACTTAAATTTAATATTCCAGTTAAAGGATTTACTAAATCTATTCCTAGAGTAGTAGAACTACTAATATTACTAATACTATTTAATAATTCAGCATAACCTGTAGTACTAATACTTAATGAATTTAATCCACCAATATATCCTATTTGTGTATGTAATTCTAATAATAAAATTAATATTGAAATTTTTGGCATAATTGTCAACCATATTGTTACTATTGTGGGAGTATCATCATATACATCTGGAGACCAATTATGTAAAGGTGCAGCTGCAATTTTAAATAAAAATCCTACTATGATTATAATTAAACCTAAACTTAAACCTAAAATTATATAATTTACTTCTGATACAGATATTAAACTATATATTGATTCAAAATTTGTTAAACCTGTATAAGCATATACTAAACCTGCTCCAAGTAATATTAAACAAGAAGATAAACCTCCTAATAAAAAATATTTTAAACCTGCAGAAGTTGAAGATTCTGAATCTCTATATAATGTTGATAATACATATAATCCAAAAGATTGTAATTCTATACTTAAATACATTGAAATTAAATCAGAACTAGAAACTAATAAAGAAGCACCTAATGTACTAAATAATACTATTAAAGAATAATCTGTAGAATAATTTATATTTTTATAACTATTATTTTTTTGTATTAAAGGCCAAGCTATTAATATTAAAGATCCTATTATTAATAAAAAAAATTCCATTAATTGAGAAACTAATGTAATATGGAATAATCCACTATATATACCTATACCCGATCCAATTGACTGAATATAAAGAGAATTAAAAGATAATGCTCCGGCGTATATGAATATTATAGATGATATTCTTGTAAAAGAAATTGACGATATATTATTATTAAGTGATGGTAGGGCCTTAGCCACTATTAATGTTAATATTGATATAAAAATCATAACTTATCCTCTTTTAGTAATATATATATATATATTTATTTTATTTTATTTTATTTAAACTAATTTTATTAATTTAATTTTATATATATATATATATATATATATATATATATATATATATATATATATATATTATTATTAATTATTTTGTATTATTTGTTATTTTCTTTTATTTTAAAATAGAAGGGTAAAATCAGAGACTTGAACTCTGAACATCGTCGCCACAAGACGTCATTTTGCCAATTAAACTAATTTTACCTCTTTTAAATTATATTATTATAATAAAATTACCCCTTCCACTCCACTCCACTCCACACCACTCCACCCCACAAAGTGGAGTGGTTATGTGGGTATGTGAGTATGTGGGTATATGGGGAATGTGGGTACGTGGTAAGAGCAATAATATCTTTTTAAACTAAGTAAAATTTATTTTTTATATTTGTCCCTTACCACTCCACTCCATACCACTTATTGGTAAATATGGGTATGTGGCTCAACTTACCCACATAGTGGAGTGGTATGTGGAGCGGAATGGAGAAGGGGGTAAATATACATAACACAAACCGCTTTCCTTATCCATATACCCACTCCATTTTTTGGTAAAGTGGTATGGGAGTGGCAAGTGTTAGTTTAAGGGATAATGTTTAATAAGTACTGATTATTTTGTTAAATTTTAGTTTTTATAATATTCATATAGTCTATATTTTAATTAATTTATTTCGATATCTCGCAAACCGAAAACGAGTTCGAATAAATTATTAAAATATTAATATTTTTTAGATGTTGCGACATCTATTAAAGTATTTTCACTTATTCCTATTACTGGTACAATTATTAAGAACCAAGCAAAATAAAAGGCAGTTGAAAATTGACCTATTTCTAAATAAGGTGTTTCAGGGTGTTGAGATCCGATCCATAATAAAATAAAAAAATCAACAACAAAGAACCAGAAAGCTAATTTCATAGCTGGTCTAAATTGATTTCCTCTTATTCTAGATAAATCTGTAATAGGTAAAATTAATAAGATTAATAAAGAACCGAACATAGCAACTACCCCTAATAATTTATTAGGTATAGATCTTAATATTGCATAAAATGGTAGTAAATACCACTCTGGAACAATAGAAGCCGGAGTAACCATAGGATCAGCTGGTATATAATTATCTGAATGTCCTAATAAATTAGGATAGAAGAAAACTATAACAGATAAAACTAAAAAGAATGCAAAGATAGTTACAAGATCTTTAAAAACAAAATAAGGATGCATTGCATATCTATCTCCACTTGAAGTTACTCCATTTGGATTGCTTGATCCATGTACATGCAATGCTATTAAATGAGCAATAGCTAAAGCAGACAGTAAAAAAGGTAATAAGTAATGTAACGAGAAGAACCGATTTAATGTTGCATTTGATACTGAAAATCCACCCCAAATTAATTCCACTATATCTTGTCCAAACACTGGAATAGCTGATAATAGATTTGTAATAACTGTAGCTCCCCATAATGACATTTGCCCATAGGGTAAAACATAACCTAAAAAAGCAATTGCTATCATTAATATAAAAATTATTACTCCTATTGACCAAACTAATACTCTAGGTGTTTTATATGAACTATAATATAGACCTCTCCCTATATGCATATATACAAAAATGAAAAAGAATGAAGCAACATTAGCATGTGTATATCTTATAATCCAACCGTTATTTACATCTCTCATTATATGCTCTACGCTATTAAATGCAAAATCGATATTTGGTGTATAATGCATAGCTAAAAATGCTCCAGTTAATATTTGTATCCCTAAACATACTGCTAATAAAGAACCAAAGTTCCATAAATAGCTAAGATTAGCAGGTTGAGGGGAATCTACTGCATAAGAATTTAGTAATCTAAGTAAGACGTGACTTTTTAATAATCTCATTTTTTTTTTTTTTTTACTTTTTATTTTTTTTTTTTTTATATTTATTCGACTAGTAACTATTTCATTTTTAATTATGAAACTATTCCAAACATTTATTTATCTATTACTATTAATTTTATTTGACAGTAACGATTTTATTAAGTAAGGAAATATTTAAATTAACTGCTCTGTTAAAATCTAGTCTTATTTTGTTTTTATTTAAAAATTAATTTATAATTTTACACTTTACACTTTATAATTAAAGAAAGTGTGACAATTCTAATACTACCTCATATTTTATATTTAATCAAATATTTAGAATTAATAAACTCATACTTGTACGAATTAAATACTAAATAAATTTACCCCCTCCACTAACCACTTTCCACTTCCCAATAAGTGGAGTGGCTCCACTTACCAGTAAGTGCAGCCACTCCATAATATGGCTAAGTGGACCCACAAAGTGGAGTGGACTGGGTAAGGGCAATAATACTATTTTAAACTAGATATAAATTAATTAGATAAATTATTAATAATAAAAATATTATATTTACTAGGAGTCCATATACAGTGAAATTAAATAAAAATTATAAATGAGTATATAACAAGATATATATAAATATTTGTTTAGAAGTTAACTACATTCTAGATTTGATAATTCTTTTTTATTTTTGGTTTTATTTTAAAAATAAATTAAGGGAAGCAAAGGATTAAAAAAGGGTGAAACATTGAAATTTAATTATTTAAATAGGTTTAATTTATTTTTCCCACTCCACTTTCCTATTATCCCACTCCACTCCATTTACTGGTATGTGGAATGTGGTTACTGTATATGGAGTGGTAAGTGGAGTAATTTATTTGTTTAAGTTTATAATAAATTATAAATTAAACCGTGAGGATACTTCACAAAGGTTAAGAAGTTTATTTTTTTAGGGTTTATATTATATTTATTATATTTTATAATTAATTTTACTCTCCTCTCACCCGCACCCCTATACCACATCTCCACATCACTCCACTCCATAATATGGATAAGTGGAGCCACTTATCACCCCAATATGTAGATAAGTAAAGTGGTATGTAGGTGTGCCCACATACCTCCGAAGGCAATAAATAGAGTGGAGATGTGGCATGCGGAAAACGAAAAGCGAAATAAATATTTATTATATTTATTATAATTTATATAATATCTCTATAAAATTTATTATATTTTTCCACGATATAGTAAATTTTATTAACATACATATATTAAAATTTTAAAAAGTTAATATTAATACACACAGTATATTTATAATCGCATTAACTCCACACCATTACCTACTCCATAATATGGGTAAGTGGACCCACAAAGTGGACTGGATAGTGGTAAATGGTAAAATAGGTAAGCGAAATAAATTAATACTAATCCGATAATCTTTTTTTGAGGCATTTTTTATTTTCGTTTTTGGTAGGCGGGTTTTTTAATTTTTTCTTTACTTAATTTTAGTAAATATCATTATTTGATTTGTTTACATAATCCATTCTACTTACCACTTACCCATATCGCCACTCCACTCCATAATATGGGTAAGTGGACTGGTATGTGGGTAAGTGGAAAAGTGGTATGGAGAGGTAAGAAATTAAGATTATAGATCCTAAGTATTTTTGTTTTATTTATTATTGCCCTGACCACTCCACTCCACTCCACTCCACTATGTGGGTATGTGGACCCAGTAAGTGGAGTGGGTAAGTGGAAGGGGTATTTTTTTATTATTATTTTTTTTTATTATTATTTTATTACTATTATTTTTTTTTATTGTACTTATTAAACTGGTAACGTATTAATGTTTAGATTTTAATTTTTTTATTTTTTCTTTCTTTTTTATTTTTTCTTTCTTTTTTTTATTTTTGTTTGTAGACTAATGAAAAAATAATGTAAAGATTCTATCTATTAGAATCTTTATCTTATTTTATAAAATTATTGTATTTTTAGAGTATGTTGTATTATATTAGATTATCTTAGATTAATTTAATTTATACTTATATTTGTACTATTAAAATAATTTAGAATTTATTTTAATTTAACTTTTTAAATTAATTTAATATTAACTCGCAATTTAATATTAAATTTTACACTATAACAATATATATGAATGTTTTATTTATTATATAAGCCCAAGAAGATTTGAACTTCTACAGATTCCTCATCAAGAAATAATTCTACCATTAAATTATAGGCTTTTATTTAAATTATATAATTTTTGTTTAACTTAACTACTTTTAAGTTATTATATTTATATATAAGTTTTTACAAACGAAAATAAAAATAGAACAAATATTTGGGTACGAAACCTTCGATCCTTCGATCCTTCGGTCCTTTGGTACTTACACTCTACTCCATATTATGGTAAAGCGGTAAAGTGAGTATATGGAGTGGGCCCACTCACCAAAGACAACTCCATATTTTGGGTAGTTGAGCCACTCCATAATATGGTAAGTTGACCCAGCCCACTTTGTGGGTCCACTTACCCACATACCCACATAGTGGAGTGGAGTGGAAAGTGGAGTGGAGTGGGGGGATTTAAACATTATTCCGCTTCACTTTCAAGTCTACTATCAACTTACTAGCCCACTATTCTTTAAAAACCTATCTATATACCTAATACTACTCTATATAATAATTTGTTGCCTTTTTCATACCACTCGATATTATGGTAAAGTGGTAAAGTGGTAAAATGGTATCCTTATCCATATATCCATTTATCCAGTCCATCTTACCCAGTCCACTTTATGGAGTGGTAAAGTGGACTGGAATGTTGAAAGAGTGGTATAATAAGGTAAGTTAATAATGAGGAAATTGGACTGGTGAATGGGCTGAGGTAATTGGACTTAATAGTGTTGTAAGCAAGTGCGATACTCATATTAAAGTATATATTAATAAGGTGAAATATCGAAAGCTACTAAAATACTAGGAACAAGTATAATAAATGCTACAGCTACTGGTAATAAATTCAACCAACATAAATCAATTAATTGATCATATCTTAATCTAGGTAAAGTTGCTCTAAACCATACAAAGAAGAAACAGAAAATACAAGTTTTCAATCCTAAAATAATAGCTTGAATGTTTAATAATGAATCATTTACAAATAATTCTGGAAGATTATATCCACCAAGAAATAATATAGCAGTTAAACAACTGAATAATACAATTGAAGAATATTCTCCAAGGAAGAAGAAAACGAAAGGTACTGATGAATGTTCAGTGAAAAAACCAGCAACTAATTCTGATTCCGCCTCTTGTAAATCAAAAGGAGTTCTAGAAGTTTCAGCTAGTATAGCTATGAAATAAAAGATAAATACAGGCAATAAAGGTATAATAAACCAAACAGCTTGTTGACTTTCAATTATAGTAGTTAAATTTAATGAACCTGTTAATAAAATAATAATTAGTATTGCCGAACTTAATATTAACTCATAAGAAATCATAGCTGCTGTGGATCTTAAAGAACCTAAAAATGCATATTTAGAATTTGCTGACCAACCGGCTAATAATACTCCATATACACCTAAAGAAGATAAAGCGAAAGTATATAATATACCTAAAGAAAAATCAGATAAAGCTAATCCTTGTCCAAATGGAATAATTCCCCAACCTAATAAACTAAACACTAATGTAGATACAGGTGCTAAATAAAATAGTACTTTATTAGATTGAGAAGGAATTACAGTTTCTTTAAGAATTAATTTAAGAGCATCCGCAAAAGGTTGAAGTACTCCATAATAACCTACAGTATTAGGTCCTACTCTTCTTTGATGTGCAGCTAATTGTTTTCTTTCTATAATAGTCATAAAAGCTACTGCCAATAGAATAGGTAAAATAACAGATAATACATCTATTAAATTAAGAAGTACACTTATTATTGTTAACATTAAATTATTAGTTATCATTTTTTATATTTTTTTTTTATATTTTTATTATTTCTCATTATTTATTTATATTTTTTTTTATATTAATATTAATGAAATCACTGTACTTTCTTTATTTTTAATATTAATGATTATACAGCCAAGATATTAAATCAAGTTATTACTCTAAAAACCTAATCTCTAGATAATTAGATATTTTATATTAAATTTATCCCTTCCACTTAACCACATACCACTCCACTTTGTGGGTAAGTGGTCCCACACCACTTACCCACATACCCAAAAAGTGGAGTGGAGTGGATAGTGGAGTGGAGTGGTAAGGGCAATAATAGAAAAGGAAATATGAGCAAAGATAAAACTATATAAAATATCTAATATTAGTAGATTTAAGGCCAAGAATTAAAATAAAATTAAACTATAATTATTAAACATATCCACTTAACTCAACTTCACTTCATTTACTGAAATGTGGTGCCCACAAGCCACTCCATATAATGGTAAAGTGGAGCCAGTCCACTCACCACTCCACTTTACCACTACACTCCACCCCAATAAGTGGACTTTGGTCTTTGGTGAGTGGACTGGTAAGTGGAGTGGGTAAGTAGATAGTGATTACTGGAGGGGAGTGGAGAGTTACCACTTAATCACATACCACAGACAATACTTCATATTATGGTAAATGGATAAGTCAACTCCGTATTATGGATAAGTAGGGTATGTGGTATGGAATCCTTATCCATATAATGGAGAGAGAGTTAAGTAAGTGGAGAGATAAAAGAATTAAATTTCCCTAATACATTTTATATTTATTTTTTAATTACCTTAAAATTTTTAATTTTTTATACAATTAGTTTAACTTTTACAGTTATTTGTAATTATATAACTTATTTTTTACTATAATTTAATAAAGAATAAGTAAATTACTATTTAACTTTAATTATTTTATTGATTAGGTATATTACCGCATTCTTAACTTACATATCTCTCACCACTCCACTCCACCCCACTCCATAATAGGGTAAAGTGGAGCCACTCCATAATATGGTAAAGTGGAGTGTGGGGAAATGGACTGGAATGGAGTGGGACCGGGTAAATTTATTTTATTAAAGTTTATTTTAATAAATAAATTCTTATAGTTAAGAGTACTTCTAAAGAAATAAACATATTTAAAGTATAAGTATACATATATTAAATATATAATTTATTATATTAAATTTTACACTATAACTATATATATGAATGTTTTATTTATTATATAAGCCCAAGAAGATTTGAACTTCTACAGATTCCTCATCAAGAAATAATTCTACCATTAAATTATAGGCTTTTATTTAAATTATATAATTTTTGTTTAACTTAACTACTTTTAAGTTATTATATTTATATTAATATTATATTAGTATAGCAACATAAGTACAATTATAATTATAGAAATTTCTATTCTTCCACACCACTCCTCACTCAACTTACCCATATTATGAAGTGGGGTGGAGTGTGGCCCCACTTTACCAGACCACTTATCATTATACCACTTGCCTCACCATTTTATTTTACCCTTCCATTTCATAAAATGGTAAAGTAGCTTAGTGGAGTGGAGAAAAATACCAGTTCATATACCAATTGCTCGTATGGAATCCTTTGAATAAAGAGTGAAGTAGGTAGAGCGGTAAAATTGCCCTTCGGGAAAGAATTAAAAAGGTATATAAATAATATTTTAAGTAATGTTTATAAATATTATATATATAAGTAATGTATTTATATTTTATATATAAGTATAGTATTATATTTTATTTTATATATAAGTATAGTATTTATATTTTATATATATAGTATAGTATTTATATAATTAATAAATAATTTAAGGGCCCTTAGCTTAATTGGTAGAGTACCTAATTGTCGATTAGGGTGGTCCCAGTTCGAATCTGGAAGGGCTCGTTAAATATATAATTTATAATATGTAATAAATATATGCTTTTTAATAATATAAATAAATTAATAAAATACCCCTTCCACTCCACTCCACTTTGTGGTTATGTGGGTGGGTATGTGGGTACGTGCTCAGGACAATAAATAAAAAATATTTTTACCCCTCCACTTTCCACTTTCCACTTACCACTTTCCACACTCCATTTTTTTGTGGAGTGGCTCAACTTACCAGTAAGTGAAGTGGAGTGGTAAGGGACAAATAAAATAAATAAAATAATAAAAGAAACAAAACGAGTATAGTTAAGTGGAATAACCTCTACCTTCCAAGTAGATATCATCAGTTCGAACCTGATTACTCGTATTTTAAATAAAGGAATTTAATTGAAGATAAAATTAAATTATAAACAAATGTACCCGCTTCTTTAACTTAACTTTTAAGTTAAAATTATGGACTTACAAGTTAAGTGGAGGAAGCGAAAATTGTTACATAACTTTTATATTACCTTAAATTAAATAATTATTTAATTTAATTAAGGAATAATTTTCATTGGTAAGATAAGACAATTGCTAATTGTTCGGGTTAATCCCCTTAGGTGTTCGACTCACCTTTATATTCCGTTTAATAAAATTAAATTAAATTAAATATGCCCTTACCACTTACCACTTTCCAGTAAGTGGACCCACAAAGTGGAGTGGGGTGGAAGGATAAATATAAAATTTAGAAAAGGGACAAATGTACACCTATAATATATTTTATATATTAAATATTTCCGCCACCACTTCACTCTGAAGAACCATTTTACATTTGACTTCAGAGAAAGTGGCCTACTCTATATACCCACTTACCTAGTTCACTTAAATAAATAAAATAATATGGAGTAGATAATGGTAGCGGATAAATTTAAATGAAGCATAATTATATTTTATTTATAATATAAGTTAATTATATTTCATTTATAATATAATAAATAAGTTTACTTCATTTATAAACTAAGATATTATTAAATTAATAATTTAATAGTCCTTTATTCTAATAAAACATACCATTTTCACTTTACATATACCAAAATCCAAGCCACTTACTTTACTATTACAGTCTACTTACCCAGTCCAGTCCACTTACCCACCACACAAGGCAAGCGGATATATGTATAAGGTATTTTATTTGGAGGCAAGTAAGCTGGAATGGACCACTTACCCATAATTGCCAATAAGTGGAATGGAGTGAAGTGGAGAAAAAAATTTAATTTATATAATTTAAATTAATTAACTATGATAAATTAGAACTAAGTAGGATACATAAAACAAAAGTTTTATAAACAAATAAAAATACCCCTACCACTTACCACTTACCACTTACCACTTTTTGGGTGGAGTGGTTCCACTTACCAGTAAGTGGACCTACATACCCATATTTACCAGTAAGTGGAATGGAGTGGTGTGGAGGGAGAAAAAAAAAAAACAAAAAATAAAATCAAATAAAAAAAATGAACAATAATAATACAAATACAAATACAAATACAAATACAAATACAAATACAAATACAAATGAATACTTTGAATTAAATAATAATAAAAGAATGTTACCATTATTTAGTACTCCATTATTATTAAAAAAATTAAATGATCAAAAGAGAAATAAGTATAATTTAGAAAATTTAAATGTTCAAAAAAAGTTAACTTATAAAGTTATGAGTTTAAATGAGATATTAGAAATATATCTAAAAGGAATAAATTTATATAAATTAAACTTAAATAATTATTTAAATAAAAAAAATAATTTAGACTTAATATTAAATACAAATACAAAAGATGAAAATTATAAATTAAACTTTAGTTTAAATAAATATCTTTATTCTTTAAAAAGATATAGTTGTGCTTATACTTTGAATTCTTTAATATATAAAATTAGATTATTTTTACCTGGTCGATTATTAAAAGCTCAACCTAATATAAAATTTAAATATAGAACCAATTTTTTAAAGAAATTACAATTCTTAGTATATAAAGAAAATTATATTTTAGAAAATAATAATAATAATAATAATAATAATAATAATAATAATAATAATAATAGAAGAGAAATTAATTTATTAATTGAAAAAGGAAAAGAATTAGAGAAAGATTTGGATTATTTAATAAACCAAAGTAAAAATCAAATAATGAAATTAAAATTAAGTAATATTGCCCTTCGGGAAAAAATAAATGAAATAGAAAGTAAAGATAAAGGATATTTACTAGATAAAAAAATAATGTTAGATAAATTAATGAATTTAATAAATAAAACAAATACAAATAAAGTAGAAGATCTAAATACATCAGTTGATACAAATATAAAAAGTTTAACATTTAACAATAATACATTTACTTTAAATAATAATCCGGTACCCATTGTATATTTTAACAATAATGCAATAACAGAAAAAAAAAAAAATAATTAATCAGTATTTAAAATCAATGAGTAATTATAATATGCAAAGTAAAGGAATATTTATTTATTATTCTAATATTGTTAGCTTTAATTTTAATAGTGAAACTAATAAATTAATTAAAAATATTTATAGTTTATTAGCTAGTTCATTTAAATCAATGTATTGTTTAATTAGTAAACCTGTATTTGTAATTACACCTGATAAAATTATAATACAATTATTCTATTATTTATTTATTCCTAATCTATTAAAATTTAAAAAATTACATAAAGCTGTATCAGAAGGATATAAAAATAATAATAAATTAAAAAAAAGAAAAATAGAAATAAAAAAACAATATAGAAAATTTAGAAAAATAAAAATTAAAGTAAGAATAAGATTAAGAGAATTATCTAATATAACTTTAAGTAAAGTGTATCAATCAAGAATTAAAAAATTGTGTGATATATTAAGTAGTTTATTTAAAAAACCAGTAGAATTAGATTTAATTCGATTACATTATCCATATAATGATAGTAATATATTAGTAAATCTTTTAGGTATTATGATTAATAAAATTAAATTAAGAATTATTTTAAGAAAACTATTTGAAAAAGCTGTTATTAAAAATTTAAAAAAAATTACTGGTAAAACTAAAGTTAATATCATACCTGCTTTCTTATCTGGTATAACTATTAGAGTAGGTGGAAGATTAATGACACATAGAGTAGTACCACGACAAACTCTTAAAATTACTCGAAGAGGTGCTTCAGCAAGAGGAAAAATTAATTACTCAGATGTAGCAAGATATACTAATAAAAATAAGAGAGGTGCATTTAGTATTACAGTATCATCAGGACAAAATTTCTTTAATTAATATTAAGTAATTATTTTAACTTTACTCCTCCACTCAACTTACTGGCTCAACTTTACCATATTATGGAGTGGGACCACTTATCCACTTTACCAGAAAGTGGAGGGGTAAGTGGTAGGAACAATAATCTTATAATTTTATTATTTAATTTAAATTAAAACCCCCATACTATAATAAATACATTCTAAAACAATAAATTAAAATTTAACCTTTTTCAAATAAATATCTCCTTCAAAATAAATAGGGCAACCTACAGGTATAGGATAAATTTTCATAACATAAGGATATAAAGAATTTACATCATATCTATAAATATTTTTACCGTATGGTTTATAGACATCTACAGGACCCCTAGTATATCCTTTTTTAAAAAAAATTAAACATTTCACCAGTAATAAGTGGAATTTTAGTATTATTTGAAATAAAATTAGATCTAAAAAGCGCAAAAGATAAAGAAGATAAAGTAGAATATTTTAATATATCTATTCTAAATATTTTATATAATCTTTTATTAATGTTGTCAATTATTTCATAGAATATTTTAGCATCTTGCTCACAATAATTTAAAGTTTCTTTTTTTAAACTCCATTCATTTTCATCAAATTCAAGCTCAAAATTTTTTTTATGTGTTAAATAATCTATAAAAAGTATATTATCATAATAATTAAAACTAGGCAATTTCCTATATAATTTAAATTAGTTTCTTTATTATTAACAAATTTATAGGGAAATATTCCTTTATTTTTAACTTTAAAAGATTTAGCTAAAAAACAAAATCAATCAATCAATCAATCAATTAATTAAAAATGATTAACTATCTCAAAATTTTAACCATAGAATTAGAATAATATTATTTATTCACCTTCCATTAACGCATGTTACTTTTTTATAATACCTTATCTTACTATATACCCCCCCAATATTAAAATATTATTATAATAATATTTTAATATTGGGGGGTAGGATATTAACACTATATGTGTAAAATATTAAATTTTCGATTACAGTTATGATGAAAATAATAATAATAAAAGTTTATATCAGATTAATTAATCTACAATGTAATCGGATCAAAGTTAAAAAATTATATTTTCATCTTTTTTATTTATTTATTATTTATTTATGTTTTATTACTTTTATTAAGGAATTTAATATATTAAATTTATTCTTATTTGATGATTATTTTGAATGGAATTTTATTTTATCTAAAAATACTATTATTTTATTGAGTTCTAATATTAAAACTTTATTTAATAATATTAATAAATATAATAGATTTAATAGATTTATACTTACTAATGATAATGATAATGATAATAATATTAATATTAATATTAATAATAATAATGATAATGATAATGATAATGATACTTATAAAGATAAGGATAATATTGAATTACTCAATGGAAGTGTATTAAATACTAAAAAAAAATAGATATTTATATTTATATAAATTTATATTAAATGTTTTTAATAATAAAGAAAATTTTAATAATTATGAACTAATATCTAATATTTTTATTGAAGATTCTAAAATTAATCCAGATATTAAATATATTAATGGTAATTATAATAAATATAAGCTTATTAAAAATTATTTATCTAATGAGAATAATAATTAAATTTGAATAAAATTTTAAATTTAATGTTTGGATACCTCCTATAAAACCAAACATATTAGATAAAAAATATATTTATGATAAAGAATTTATTTCTGAATTAGAAAAATTTACTGGGTTTAAATTTATTATGATGGAAATAGATATAATTAGAAAAGAATTACCTTCTGTAATTATTAATTTAATCAAAGAATTAAGAAATATTGTGTTAATTGAGAATGAACATATTAAAGAAAAAATAGAAAATTTTAACTACAAAATAATTAAAAAGATAATAAAATTGGAAAAAAAATAAAATAATAAGAGACAAGATGAAAGAAGAATTTATCAAATTTAAAAATAATTCAAATTAATAATACAAATATTTATTAAGTTATTTAATATATTTTTTTATTATAATAATATTGTAAAATTTATCAATGTTTACTTATAATTAATTATTTTTTTAATAACTGTTGCTAATTAACTTATAAATATAAATTAATTTAAACAAATTAAATGTTTAAACACATAAGGGGTTAAATAAATATTAAAAATTTAAATTTTAATTAAGAATAAACAAAATTTAGACATAATTAAACAGAATATTAAAAAGATACTTGAAAAAATTATCATAAATTTAGAAGATTGTAACCATATTTTCATAAATCTATTATAAATTTTTCTTAATATTTGTATAGATTTCTTTGGAGATTCTAAAGGTAAATATTTATCTATATTAATATCTTTTAAATATAAAGCTAATAGTGAACTAATAATTATACCTAAAAATATAATAGAACAATAATTGTATACAATTAAGTCATCTATTAAATTTAAAGGATATTCATTAAAGTTTGGTGTATTAGAAACTTCAGATAAAAATAAATTATTTTGTTGAGAAATTAAATATTTTTCTATAGTTAATTGAATATCTTCTTTAGTATCGTCTGAGTATAAAAACTTCATTAAATTTTCAGTTACCAATGAATTGTTTTCATATAAAGAATAATTTCTTTTATTTATATTAGTAAATTTATTTAAAGGACTTATAATATCCGTAATTAATTTACAAGAGTTTTTAGATAATAATAAACCATTATTATTTAAAGTTCTTAAATTTGAAATAGTACTATATTCACGTTTATCTAAATTTATATTTTTTATTATTTTCCGTTCTTTAAAAATTTTTTAAAATTAGAAACATCTCTTCAATTCCCCTTATTGTTTATAATTAATTTAATATATTTTTCTTGTATTTCAGAATTATTAAGATTATCTAAGTTAGATTTTTCTTTATTTAAATCTATTAATTTTAAATTTAATGAGGATACTTCACTAGTTAAATTTTCTATTTTATTTTTAGCATTAAGAATATTATAATTTAACTTTAAACTACTTCTATTTTTTAATTTATTTGAATTAGTTTTAGAATCATTGTATCCTAAATTACTCATACTTCTCTCAAATTCTTTTAAACTACCACTACTACTTTTTATTAACAATTCTAATTCTTTAATATGTTTTGTAATATTTTCTATTTCTAATGTTAATAACCTTTTAATTTCTTCCAATTTTAAAACATTATTAAATTTATAATCATTAAAAAAAAGTCTGAATAACTTACAAAATTAGATGTTTTTAATAAAAAAGAATATATTTTAGAACTATTGTAAATATCTTCCAATCTATAATCTAAAGTATATAAAATTCTAGATAAATTATACTCAGCTGTAGAGATCATATGACGTTTACTAATACTTCCACCACTAACATCTATATTTATCAGTCTAAATATTAGTTGTATAGTTGACCAAGTTATATCTTGATAAACAAATAAAACATTATTTAATAAAGAATGATTTGTTTTTTCTATTTCAAAATAATTACCTATTAATATTTGAAGAAAACTTTCAAAACCCTCAATACGATTATTAATTGACATTAAAAAGTTTTCTATTAAATAAACAATAGATATTCTAAATTCTATACAATTAGAATTATGTTCTATTATATCAAATAATTTGGAGTCTTTAAATTCAATTCTAATAATATAATGTACACTACTAAAATTAGTATCTTCTGTTAATTCAAATTTGTTAGTACAAAAAACACTAGAAACTAAATGAATTCTGTTTTTATCTACATGATATTTATCAAAACTTCTACTCATATTTACAAGTGTATAAATGTGTGTTAGTTGATTCCATATTTATTTATTTATTTATTTAAGAAGAGAATTTATAATAAATTAAAGATTATCTCTTAAAACCTTTAATTTAAATAAACAATAGTAAAATATTTAATTCTTTTATAATTAAATTACTAAAAATTTATTTAATATTATTTTAATTTAAAAATATTTATAATTAATATATATAACAGTATACATATATAATTATAAATATTTACATACTTACAGATAATATTCTAATACACAACCATATAATAGAACACATACAAACTAAGAATAAACATAACTCAAAAAAGATATAACCTATTCTAGTTTTTTTATAAAGATCCATTATTTTAACTAATATACTATACTTTGATATTCTATCTATAACATATTTATTATCACTAATATATAATATTAATATATAAAGATATATTTGCATAAAACTAAATAATGCAATAATAGACAAAACAAGCACACTACAACTAAATAAAACAATAGGATCACTACTTTCACTGATATTCACATGAATACCTAAATTATTTAAAAATTCCATAACATCTTTCATATTAATTAAATATATATTATTTAAGATAAGTTTTATTTCAAATATAATAATTATATTATAATATACCAAAATATAAGAATATTAATATAATATTATACACCTTTAAATAAAGTCTTATAAAATTTAAAGTAAAGAGAATAATTACAAGGCCCTTTTGGGCGTAATAAAAAGAATAATAAACTAAAGATTAAAAAAATCAATATATAAAACTTTACACTATAAAATTATTCTCTCTATTAAAGTCAATAAAAAAAAACACAATATTCAATATACCTACCCCCCCCCCCCCCCCATTATATTAATATTTTAATATTTGGGGGGGGGGGGGGGGGGGTATTCTAATAATTGTTAAAAATTAATTTAAATTTTTATCTAAATTTTTAGTAGGAGATAATACTAAAACTAAAGAAGCAAAATATATAATTATTAATCTAATTTCATTAAACATAGAAGTATCAATTAATACAGGAGCAAATATTAAGAATAATAAAGATAATAGAGCTATAGTAATATATAATGAATATGTTGTTATAATTCCTGTATCTAATTTACTAATATTATTTCCAGTATTACTGAATGTATTTGCTAATCCATATGGTCCTAATAATTCAATAGCTCCTCTATCAATTTCTTTAGAAATTGTATAACCAAGTTTTAATCCTAATGCTACTATAAAATGGTTGTATATTACATCAAAATAATATTTACCATTTAAGAAACCATATATTTTTCTACCTAAAGTATTATTTGTTAAACTAACAATAAATTCAGGATTTCTATGATACATAAATATAGCAGTTAAAGCTCCAGTGAAACTAATTATTACAGGTAATAATTTAATAATAGGATTTAATGAGAATTCAGCTTCTATTAGAGAAATATTATTAGGGTGAATAAATAAAGAATTAGCAAAGAAATCTGAACCTACACCAACAAATAAATCTGAGAAAACATAACCAAAGAATATACTAAATAATGCTAATACAAGTAAAGGAATTATTACTGATAAATTAGATTCATGAGAATTTAAATAAGATTGTTTTTGTCCATTAGGGTTAGTTAAGAATACTAAACTAATTAATCTAAAGCTATAAAAAGCTGTAATACCTGCAGTAAGTGTACCTAAAATATAAGCATACATTCCACTAAAACTATATTGTCCATAAGCTAATTCTAAAATTAAATCTTTACTATAAAATCCAGTTAAGAAAGGTGTAGCTAATAAACTTAAAGATCCTACTAACATTACTGAATATGTAAAAGGTAAAAATTTTATTAAACCACCCATTCTTCTAACATCTTGTTGATCTGCGAAGGAATGAATTACGGCACCGGCTCCTAAGAATAATAAGGCTTTAAAGAAAGCATGATTTACTGTATGCATTAATGCTACATTATATTGACTTAAACCAATAGCCATCATCATATATCCTAATTGAGAAATAGTACTAAAAGCAATAATTCTTTTTAAATCATTTTGTAATAAACCACAAGTAGCTGCAAAAAAAGCAGTTGTAGATCCTATTACAGTAATTACTAATAATGCTGTAGGACTATATTCTAATAATGGTGAACATCTTAATAGTAAATATATACCTGCTGTAACTAGAGTAGCAGCATGAAGTAAAGCACTAACAGGTGTAGGTGCTTCCATACTTCCTGGTAACCAAGAATGTAGAGGTATATTAGCACTTTTAGCTAAAGCACCACCTACTAAGAATAAAGCAATAATAGTTATTGTTGTTTCATTCATATAAGGTACCAATGAAAAGATAGAAGAATAATTTAATGAACCAAATACTGCAAATATAGCAAAAAATCCTATACTCATTAACATATCACCTGATCTATTCATAGTAAAAGCTAAAATAGCTGCTTTATTTGCTTGAATTCTTGTAAAATAAAAATTAATTAATAAATAAGATACTACACCAATTGCTTCCCAACCTACAAACATAACAAAAAAATTAGCACCACTAATTAATACTAACATACCACCTGTGAAAGCTGATAAATAAGAAAAAAATCTTTGATTATGAGGATCAGATGATAAATAATCAATACTATAAATGTGAATTAATGTAGAACAATATAATACAGCTAATCCTAAAGATACTGTTAATTGATCAAAGAAAAATTCCCAAGAAATATTCATTATCTCTGAATCTACCCAACTACCTAAATTAATAGTTACGGGAGAACCACAAATTCCTACTTCATAAAAGGCAACTGTCATTAATAAAGAAGATAAAAATAAACAAGTACAAGTGATTATATGTGCACCTGTAACTCCTACTTTTCGACCCATGAAACCGGAAACGATTGAGCCTAATAAAGGTAAAATTATAATTGAAAGATACATTATGTTCTTAATGAAATTGTTCCTCTTAAACGGTAATATGCAACTAAAATACTTAAACCTATAACAGATTCTGCTCCTGCAATAGAATATATATATATACTAAATGTTTGTCCAGCATTATCATCAAAACCAAAAGAACTGATTAATACTAATAGCGTTACAGCTAATAACATTATTTCTATAGCAATGATCATTAAGATAATATTTTTTCTATTTAAGATAAATCCTAAAATACCTATTAAAAATAAGAATAATGATAGATTCATAGTTTATGTTTTTGTTATATCATTTAAGTTTCAGTTAATAATTGTTTTATTCTTAATTTTATCTTTTTTTTAAATAAAATTATTACTTTTTAATTGTTTTATTTATATCCTTCCACCCCAATCCACTTACTGGGTAGTGGTGCCACTCCACCCCACAAAGTGGTAAGTGGTAAGTGGGAAGTGGTAAGGGCATTAATTTTTTATTTTTTTTTTTTTTTTTTTTATTTTATTTTATTAAAATAAATACATAAACTTTACTTTACATTAATTGTTAATAAAAATTTTTATTAATAGATTTAGAAAAATGGACAAACAATAACAATAGAAAATAAAGGGGATTAAATAAGTATTAATATACTTGAGACTTTTAATACTAATTAAAAATTAGAGTATAATAGAAATATTTTAAAATAATTTAATTAATAATTCTATTATATTTACTTAATAATTAATATTAAATTTAATTTATTCGCACCAGCATTCACAACAAACTGTTATTAACCACTATCCACTCCGCTCCGCTTCATTTTATCTCTTCAACCCATATAATGATAAGTGGACTAATCAACACATTTCACTCAACTTTCCACTTTTAACTCCACTTACTCGGTAAGTGGACCCACAAAGTGGGTAAGTGGCTTTCCTCCATAATATGGGTAAGTTGAGCCAGCCCACTTACCCACATACCCACATAGTGGAGTGGTAAGTGGAGTGGAGGGGTAAAGTGTTAAATGATTTACGTCTACCCACTAACATACTTACCTAATAATATGGAATAGTATGAGGGAAAATGAATAGGTATTATAGAAAAAGTGGGTAAGTGGTGTAAGCTTGAGTAAAGTGATAAAGATAGCGGTAAACGAATAAATTTATTCTTTAATTAAGCTCCACCCCAGAAATATACTGCTACAAATAAAAATAACCATACAACATCAACGAAGTGCCAATATAAAATACTAGCTTCAAACCCTTGGTGGTGTTGTTTTGTTAATTGATAATTTACAATTCTAAGGAACCCTACTAAAATAAAGATTGTTCCTACTATAACATGGAAACCGTGTAAACCTGTTGATGCATAAAAGGCTGACCCATAAACACCATCAGACATTGTAAATCCAGCTTCTGAATATTCAAAATATTGTAAACCAGTAAATGCAACAGCTAATATTATTGTAATTAATACTCCATCGATTGCAGCTTTTCTATTTCCAGCTATTAAAGCATGGTGACCATAAGTTACAAAAGCACCACTAGATAATAATAAAAAAGTATTTAGTAATGGAATTGCAAAAGGATCTAAAGGTGTAATACCTAGAGGAGGCCAAGATCCACCAATTTCTATTGTAGGTGATAAACTAGAGTGAAAGAAAGCCCAGAATACAGATAAAAAAGCAAATACTTCACTAACGATAAAAAGTACAACTCCTATCATTAATCCTGTTTTTACTTGTTTTGTATGGTGACCTAAATATGTACTTTCTGTAATTACATCTCTAAACCATAAAGTCATACCAAAGCAAGTTAATACAAACCCTAAAGTTAATAGACTACCACCTAAATAAAATCCGTGCATATATAAAACTGCACCAATTGCCATATTTAATAATGAGAAACTTAGTAGAATTGGCCAAGGAGAAGGATCTACTAAATGATAAGGAAAAAGTTGAAATTTATTTAATTTCATTTTTATTATTATTTTTAATTGTTAATATATTTTTCATATTATTATCATACCAAAGGTTTTATTCTATAAATTTGTATATTTTTATATATTTTAATATATATATATATATATTTAAATTTTATTTATTCCGCAATCCGCTATTATCACTCCATAGAACCAATAACTGTTTGGTAAAGTGGACCACTCCATATTATAAATAAGTGGTAAGTTTTGCCTTCGGATAAAAGTGGATAAAATACCCCTTCCACTCCACTTTCCCATATTATGGAGTGGCTCCACTCCACCCCACAAAGTGGAGTGGTATGTAGGTATGTGGGTACGTGGTCAGGGTAAAAATAAATAAAATATTTAAATTTTATTACAAAATAAGGTAAACATAAATATATTTACGTTTGGTTGCTTAAATTTTAATTAGTATATTTTATTTAAACTCGCACTACCATTCAATTAACTTAACTTTTAGAAATTGATAGTGAATTGCGAAAGCAAAAATAAATATATATTAATTACAAGTTATTATTATACTTATATTTAAATTAAAAATAATATTACTTATGCTTATTATAAATTAATAATTACCAAATTATGCATTCCGCTCAACTTGTTACTCTTTATCCAAAGGATTCCACAATATAGAGGGTTCACTAATCTATATTATAGACTGATCCGCTAACCTATTCCACATACCCCACTTACCACTTCCCAATAAGTGGACCCACAAAGTGGAGTGGGGTGGGGTGGGGTGGAGTGGACCCACTTACTCCAGTTAAAAGTAACTAAGGAATATGGGCTGGTCCACTTACCCATTATATGGAGTAGTAATTGGTCCGCTCCATTTTTAAGTGGTCCTTTGGAGTAAAGTGGAAGCGGGATCAGGAGTTTAATTATTAGAAGTGTTCGAAGAGGGGTTAATTAAAATTAATATTAATTAGAAAAATAATATTAATAAATGGATTAGTTTCTTAGAGATAATTGGAAGGATAGAAAATATAAATTCCAATAAGAATTCTAAATAATTAATAGAATTAAACTTAATTAAAATTTTATTAGAAAAAGATTCTTCTTTACTTTTTTCAATAGAATCTGAGTTAAGATTGTTTCCATTATTACTATTGGAATCATTAGTAGGTGTTTCACTTGATCCAGAAGCAGATCCAGAAGCAGATCCAGAAGCAGAATTAGAGCTAGAACTAGGCTTAGGGTCATCTGGATCATTTTGTTCAATATCTAACTCATCTTCAGTATCGCACTCTATTATATCCGGTAAACATTTACCTTCTACATACCTATAACGATTACTGTTTAATTCATTAAATAATAGGCCTTCGTCTAAAAACTCTTGAAAAAGACAATTATGAGTCTCTTGATCTTTTTCTGGCAATCTCTTATAGAAAGCCTTAGTCCGGTTAAGTTCATCGTAAATTTTAAATTTTTCTAAATTATAAAGTTCCGATTCTGAATCATATTCTGAATCAGAATCATAATCAGAAGTAGAAATATTAATTTCTCCAATACTTTCAAGATTTTTATTATACTCTTCAGTGTCTATTTCTATTAGTTGAATAATATTATTATTATTATTATTATTATTGTTAATAATATTTGTATCTATCTCTTCTTTTCCTTTACCTTTATCTAACTTTAAATTATTAGAGTTATTTTGTTCATCATTATTTTCTATTTCTTTATTTATATTTGTATTTTGTTTAGATGAACTTAATATAATAGCAGATGTGTGAAAATTAGTTTTATTTTCTTTAATAATATTATTAATTAATGCAAAGTTAAAAGAATTTAGTTTAGTAGTTGTAACGTAGTCTTGCAGTAAATTTAAATTTAAATTTATGCTTATTATTTTATTTTTATTAAGTAGTGTCATTTTTTTTTTTGTTTATTTATTATTTTTATTTTGGTCTTTTATTTAAAAATTAATTTAATTTTGTTTTTTCAGATTTTCTCAAATGCAACATTGATTCTTCTTTTTTTTTGTTTTTTGTTTGTTTTTTGTTTGTTTTTTTTGTTCGGGTTGTTTCTTAGGTTTAATTTACTAGGGGGAAGTAAATTAAATTGAGGAGCTGGTTAGTGCAGTTTTATTTTAATCTAAAAATTAGATTAAATTTATTATAAAAATTAGATTAAATTTATAATAAAAATTATAATAAAATTATAATAAAAATTTTAATAAAATTATAATATAAAACTGGACTAACCTTAGCGAAATCAGGAATTGAACCCAATCTAAAAGTTCATGAGACTTTTGTGCTACCATTACACTATTTCGCTTTTATTCTTTACCGAAGGGCAATTTTATTTATTTATTTATTTATTCTTTTTATTTTATTTATTATTTTTAATTCTTTCCCGAAGGGCAATTATATTATTATATAATATTATATTTTATTTCTTCTTCTTATATATTTTATATATTTATTTATTATATATATATATAATTTTTATTTAATATTAAAACAATTTATATTAATATAAAATATTACTACTTATAAAATATTATTACTTATAAAATATTATTACTTATAAAATATTATTACTTATAAAATATTATTACTTATAAAATATTACTACTCAATAATTAATTATATAATTAATTAATTTATTACTACTTATAAATAAATATTACTATTTTATATAAGTATTTCTAAATAATATTATCCTTCCACTCCACCCCAGTAAGTGGACCCACAAAGTGGACTGTGGTGCCACTCCACTCCACCCCACTCCACTTACCAGTAAGTGGAGCAACAAAGTGGTAAGTGGGAAGTGGGAAGTGGAAAGGGCAATATTTATATACTTATATAATTCTTTTCGCTTTATCGGATCCACTTTATCACCATTCCAATACCCCAGTAACCACTCCACTTAACTTTTTGGTAAAGTGGGGTAAGTGGAGTGGAGTGGTAGGGTATATGAAGTGGATAGTATTGGTAAAGTAGAGCGGGGGGGTTAAATTAAAGTTTAATTTTAAAATTAATGTAGTTCAATAGCATCTTTTAAATAAGAACATACTAATAATGTGAATACAAAAGCTTGGATAAGTGATACAGCTATTTCTAATCCTATTAGAGCTAAGAAGATAGCAAAAGGAATTAAAGTTAATACTGCAACAATTAAGCTACCTGAAAACAATTTAAATAAGTATGTAGATAAAATTTTTAATAATGTGTGACCAGCTACAATATTAGCAAATAATCGAACACCTAATGAAACAGCTCTAGCTAAATATGAAACTACTTCAATTAAAACTAATAAAGGAACTAAAGCTAAAGGAGTACCAGCGGGAACAAAGAAAGAGAAAAATTTAATACCGTGTATTGATAAAGCTAATATAGTTACACCAATAAAGATAGTAAAACTTAAACCTAATGATACTACACCACTAGCAGTTACAGCAAAAGAATAAGGAACATTAGAAATTAAATTACCGAATAAAATAAAGAAAAATAAAGAATAAATAAATGGTAAATATATTTCACTATGAGATCCTACTTGTTCTCTTACCATTGAACTTAAACTAGCAAAAGATGATTCTAATGATATTGACCATTTACTTGGTATTAATTTAGAATCATTATTTCCGTAAAAGTGAAAACCTACAGCAATTAATAATATAAAGCATGAATATAAAGCTAAATTAGTTAAACTTATATTTAAATGACCTAAAATTGGAGCATTCAATCCTATTAAACTGGATACTTCAAATTGACTTAAAGGAGATAAAATAAATTGTGACATTTTTGAAGATTTATTATGACTGTTTTCTTTAAACCACATACCACATTCCACATTCCAATTAGTGGAGTGGAGTGGAGTGGAGTGGAGTTTATTCTCAACACTTTTAATTTAATAATATAAATTTACCCGCACTCGCACCCCTCAACTCAACTC
Source organism: Collybia sordida (assembly GCA_037014335.1). Lineage (NCBI taxonomy): Eukaryota > Fungi > Basidiomycota > Agaricomycetes > Agaricales > Clitocybaceae > Collybia > Collybia sordida. The sequence goes on along the minus strand of JAYKXK010000013.1, from coordinate 28,600 downwards.
CACATTTTATCCATACCACTCAACTTAACCAGTCCACCCCACTCCATAATATGGGGTAAGTGGAGCCACAATCCACTTTGTGGGGTGGAGTGGGTCAACTTAGCCACATAGTGGAGTGGGAGAGTGGACTGGTATGTGGGTAAGTGGGAAAGTTGAGTGGAGTGGGTTACTAGGAAAATGGTGAGAGAGCGAAATAAATTATATTTCGATTTTGTATATTTAAAAGAAGTTTAAAACATATTTTACTCGCACTCGCATCCAGTTGCACTATCACTACCATAAAGTTAAGTGGAATGGAATGGTGATACTGGAAAAGTTAATGCGATAAAGCGGTAAGCGAAAAACTTTATTATTATTATTATTATTATTATTATTATTATTATTATTATTTATAATTATTATTATTTATAATTATTATTATTATAATTAATAATAATAAAAGTAAAGAAAAAGAAATAAGGGCAGGTGATCCGATTGGTAATGGTGATTCTCTGTAAAAGAATTGGTTAATAACCGTAAAAGGTTCGATTCCTTTACTGCTCAATAATATTTTCCGCTTTATCGCATTAACTTTTCCAGTATCACCATTCCACTTTCCTATATTATGGAGTGGCTCCACTTCCCACTCCACTTTTTGGCTAAGTTGACCCACTCCACCCCACAAAGTGGATTGTGGGAAGTGGACTGGTATGTGGTTTTTTTTTTGTAAGTAGACTGGTATGGATAAAGAGTGGGCACTATCTAATTAAAAAGTAGTGGTATGCAAAAAGAATAATTAATAAAGTGCTCAATTTAATTTGGATAATTGTTAATATTTTATCTACGTATATTTATTTTATTATATTACATTTTATCTTTATAATTAAAGATTACTTTATTAAAATAAACTTTTTCCTTCGGTCCTTCGGTCCTTCGGTCCTTCGGTCCTTCGGATAAGAGTGCGAATAAAATAAATAAATTAAATTAATATTTAAGACTTTAGCATAATGGTTAATGCAGTTCGCTCATAATGGATATTATAAGGGTTCAACTCCCTTAGGTCTTATTAAAAAAAATAACAATTTTATAAAAAATAATAATAAAATTATAAAAGAGAATAAAGATAAATATAATTTATAATATATATTATTTAATATTAAATAATAGTTATTTGCTCTATTAAATGAATGTATATTTAAAGTAAGTGATAAGTGGCTCCACTTACCCAGTCCACTCTCCCACTCCACATACCACTAACCATTTTACCAGTTACTAGAATGGATGCCTTATCCATTTACTCACTTTACCATAATATGGAGTAGATGTGGTTAAATGGAGAGGGCGGTAGTAAAATATTTATATTTATTTAATCTTAAGGGCATTTGGTCGAGTCTGGTTTATGGCGCTCGTCTTGAAAACGAGTACTTATTATTAAGTCGTGAGTTCAAATCTCACAGTGCCCGTTTTAATAAAATTAATATAAGTTACGGTGGATGACAAATTGGCCAGTCGCTCCTTTTGGGTGGGAGACATATTGCGCGTTCGAGTCGCGCCTACCGTGTATAAATTTAATCTATTATTACCCTTCCACTCCATTCCACTTATTGGCAATTATGGGTAAGTGGGTAAATTAAAATAAATTAATAAAATATTTAGCATAATTATAATTTAAAATTTTAAAGTAATGAATTAAATTAATTAGTAAAAAGGTCTTATGGCTGAGTGGTTTAAGCGAGGTACTGTTAATACTTTCTACAGAGGTTCGAACCCTCTTAAGACCTATTATTTCGCTTCTCACATTCCGAAATCCACTTACCCAGTCCACTCAACTTTCCCATATTTCCCACATACCAGTCCACTAACCCATATTATGGAGTGGCTCCACTAACCCATATAATGGAGTGGGTAGTGGAGTGGAATGGACTGGCTCAACTTACTGGTCTTTGGTGAGTCGACCCACTTTACCATTATATGGAGCGAAGTTACAAGTGGATTGCGAGTAACCGATAAGCGGAAAGTAATATATATATATATATATATATTTATATATTTATAAATAAGAAATTAAAATTTAAATTAAAAAAATACGAATAAAAATAAAGTAAAATTAATTTATTAATTATATCTAAATAAAAACATAAAATAAATAATAAAAAAATAATTTTAACAATATAAGTAGTTAATAATATTATAATTTAAATATATAAATAAATATATATTTATATATATATATATAAATAAACATATAATATATTATATGTAATAGCGAACATGTTGAAATTTGGTAAACAATCTTCTCTTAAGCAGAAGTGGGAGGTATCCCTTAAGAGTTCGAGTCTCTTTGTTCGTAATCATGTTTCAAAGATAGTGTTAATTAATTTTATTAATTAAGAAAATTAAATATATTAATTAATTAATTAAAAATAATAAAATAAATATTATTATATTGATTTAAATAAATATAAATAATATATTAAAAACAAAAAAATAAAACAAAAAGATAATAATAATTAAATTTATAGTTTTATATTTACAATTCGTTTCACTACATTATCAAGTCAACTATCCCAGTCCAGTCCACTTTACCAATCCAGTCCCCACAGACCACTCCACTTACCCACTCCACTTACTGGTAAGTGGACCCACTTACCCACATAGTGGAGTGGAGTGGTAAAGTGGAGTGGGTAAGTAGTAAAGTAGAGTAGAATTACTGTTTTTTTCTTTAAGTAAAATAGGTAAAATATATAACATATGTTATATATTTAAAGCTTATGAGACATCTTATTGGACTCGAACCAATAATTTTTTGCTTCGAAGGCAAATGCTTTACCATTCAGCTAAAGATGTTAAAGTTAAATAAATATCCTTAAATAAATAACTTTATTTAATATACTTAAATATTAATATTATTTTATTTACCCGCTCCACTCTCCCACATTCCAGTCCACTTTACCAGTCCAGTCCACTTATTGGGTAAGTTGAGTGGACTGGGATAGTGGACTGGGTAAGTTAATTAATAATATTTATTTTATTATTTTTACCCCTTCCACTCCACTCCACTTATTGGGACCACTTACCCACAAAGTGGAGTGGTATGTGGGTACGTGGTAAGGGATAGTAATTAAAGTTTATTGATTTATACTTTAACTCATTAGTTATAATAATAGTTTAATAATTTAGTTTTTATTTATATTTATTAAAATAATTTATTATTAACTTATTTAATAAGTGTTTTAGGTTATTACGAGTAAAGAGACTTGAACTCTTACAATTAAAAATCATGGGTACCTAAAACCCACCCGGCTACCAATTTCGGCATACTCGTTTATATTATTTATTTTTATATTTTTTTATTGCCCTTACCACTCCACTCCACTATGTGGGTATGTGGTAAAGTGGGAAAGTTGAGTGGAGTGGAAGGGGTAAAATATTATTATTTATTTTTATTAGACTACTTATCCGATATATTTATATATTTTTCTTTTCTTTTCTTTTCTTTTCTTTTCTTTTCTTTTCTTTTCTTTTCTTTTCTTTTCTTTTCTTTTCTTTTCTTTTCTTTTCTTTTCTTTTCTTTTCTTTTCTTTTCTATAAATAGGTATAAACTAAAGATTATAGTAAATAATATAAATAATATTATTTATATTATCTGCCGCGAGGCATAGTCTAAAGCATTAAAATATAATATGTGTTGTTTTTTTAATATTAATACCTGTACTCTATTCTACTCCACTTACCCATATTATGGAGTGGGTCAACTTACAAGGTAAGTGGAGCCACAAAGTGGAGCCAGTAAGTGGAGCCAGTAAGTGGAGCCAGTAAGTGGAATGTGGTTACTGGTTAATTGAGTAAAGTGGTATGCGAAATGCTGAAAGATTACAAGAGTGAGGTGATTCGAACACCTACCAGTGATTTTGGAGATCGCCATACTAGCCAATTAATACTACACTCTTTATATTTATTATATTTATTCTTTCCCGAAGGGCAATTTTAAATAAATATATAGCCTTCTACTTTTAGTAATTAAATAAATATTATTTATATTTTTATTAAATACAGATCTATCAGTATAGATAAATTACCTATATAATATCTACTTTTCCACATATCTATCTATAAAAGCTATCTAATCTATCTATATCTTTCAGCAAACATATCTATATATTCCATTTAACATATTTACATACTCCATATTACATATCTCCGAAAGGTACGAAGCATCCACTTTATCTATCACCATTTTACCCTACCACTCCATAATATGGTTAAATGGCTTAGTGGAATGGAGAGAGGAAGGGGGTTATATTTTATTAATTTTACTTAATTTTTTTTACTTAATTTAGTAATATATGTTCTAATTACTTGTTGAAATGTAAATAAAGGTAAAATATATTTAGAAAAAATAAAAATTATAGAAAATAAAACAATAAATGAAAAAAGTATTTGATTAAAGAAAAAGAATGGCATTAATTGTGGCATGATAATATTAGTATAATTAATTAGGCTCTAATTTATTTATTTAAAAGAACTATCTCTGCTTAATTAAGCTTTTATAGTTTTTGAATACTATAATATAAATGAGATATTGAGGGTATCTTAATTAATATAAAATTTAGAATATTAATTTAGAAAATTATTTAATTTATTTATTTTATTTAGTGAATAATTACTTTCCAATAATAGCTTAAATATTATAATATTTAAATAAATATTGGATAAGTGGACCCACTTAACTCCACTATCTATCCGTTATATGGATGCCTTCGGAGGGTATCTTATAATAACAAGACAAGTAACAAGTCCCCTTTCTCTCCATATTCTCTACCACTCCATATAATGGGTAAGTGGGTAAAGTGGCATGGTATCCTTGTCCATATTACCAGTAATTGGAATGGTATCCTTCAGATAAAGGCAAGTGGTATGTGGTATGTGATAAGTGGACTTGTTATTTGATAGTATGGAGCAGATAGATGGCTATTTAACTTTACCCCGCCCCACTCCATAATATGGGTAAGTGGAGTGGAGGAAAAAGATTAATTAGGTCTACTTTTAATAAAAAATAAATAGTAAGTAAATAAGTAAATAAGTAAATAAATAATTAAGTAAAAATTAATAAATAAGTACAAAAATAAAACAAATTACAAAATATTACTCGCTTTCTCCATTTTACCAGTACCACTTTATCTATCACCATTTTACCTTACTACTCCATAATATGGGGTAAGTATGTAATATGGAAAGAATGTGGGTAGCGGAGGAAAGCGATAAAGCGAGAGTGAAGTGATTATAAAACAATATAAAAAAAATTATAACAGTATATTAAAAATAAAAAATTAACTTACCCCTCCACTCCACTTACCCATATTATGGAGTGGGGCGTGGTAAGGGAATTAATTTTTGTTTAATCAAATACAACAAAAGTATTATATTTTATTTATTAGAGAATTAAAAGTAGAAGTTAATATTTAAGTAAACTATTTTTAAATTTGCTCGAATACCACATCCACTTTACAAACTTACCTTGGCCATATACCCTACCACTCCACTTACTGATAAAGTGGGCTTACTGGTATGGTATTTTACTACATTCCAGTAACTGGGTATAATTAAGAGAGAGTGGGGTAAGTCCTTCGGCCTTCGGAGGAAAGCGATTATATTATAATATATTAATATATAATTAGTTTAATTATTATTAAACTAATTAGTAACTCTATACTTGTTAAAAAAGAGGGTTAAGTTTACAGATGGTTCTGTAGTAGACCTGCAAAGTCTAAAAAGTTAGGGTTCAATTCCTTCTTAACTCTATTATTTAAAATAAAATAAAATAAAATAAAATAAAATTAAATTAAATAAATAAAATAAATAATTTTTCTAAATTAACGTTTCTTACGCACCACTATCCACTTTTCCACTTACTAATAAAGTGGGTATATGTATAAAACATCCATATACCCTACCACTCCACTTTATGGAATGTGGTAACTGGTAACTGGCTTAGTGGGCTTACTGGAATGGAGAGAGAGTGGTATGCGAGTAGAATAATATTTTATTATTTTATAATATTAACTGTTTTTAACAAACATAATAAAGGTTTTAATTTATAATAGTTCTCTTAGTTCAATCGGTTAGAACTGCATTCTTCTAAAGTGTTAATTTTGGTTCGAGTCCAAAAGAGAATAATTATCATAATATAATTTACCCGCTCTCCTCCACTATCCGTTTTTCCACTTACTAATAAAGTGGCCTTATCCATATACCCTACCACTCCATATTAAGGGTAAATAGCTTACTGGAATGGAGAGAGATAAAAGGGTACTGGTAAAGCGGATGCGGAAATATAAATTATTATAAAAATAATATCCCTTACCACTTGCCACTTACCACAAAGTGGAGTGGTTAGTGGAAGGGGCAAGAATAAAATATATAATATTTTATTATATAATATTTTAAATAAAAAATATTAACCTTATTGTTCATATTTACTCTTTATTAATAAAAATTATTAAAAAATTATTAATACAATTTACGAATACAACTTATTAATACAATTTATTAATATATATATATGACCATATAAAATTTTGGAATTAATTTAATAATCTTTCGCTTTGCTCCTTTCAAACTAAACAAAGTGGAGTGGAGTGGTCCACTTACCCACATACTCACAAAGTGGAGTGGAGTGGTATGGTATTATGGAGAGAGAGTGGAGTATGCGAGTACGAGTAAATTAATAAATACTATTATTAAAATAAAAGTTATTTTACCTTCCAGATTAAACTTACCCCTCCACTCCACTTTACTATATTATGGAGTGGGGCGTGGTAAGGGAATTATTATTTTTAATTGAAAACACCTGGACTTGAACCAGGACTTTCCCCTTAAAAGGGGGACACTCAAACCACTCGAGTTCTGTTTCCTAATACTCGCGCTATCATCTATCTATCACCATTTACCCTCTTACCCACTTTACCATTATATGAAGTGGACTGGGTAAGTTGGGTATATGGACTGGTAAGTAGAAAGCGGAATGCAGAATAATATATACTTATATTATTATATTACTGAGTTGACCAGACTCGAACTGATATAAGCCATTACCAAAAAATGGTGTTTTTCCAAATTAAACTACAACTCAAAAAGAAAATACTAAGTTTAATTTATTTCCATTTAAACTAGTGTTTAAATAATAATTAATATTACCCCTCCACTCCACTTTACCATATTATGGAGTGGGGCGTGGTAAGGGAATTATTATTTTAATTTTATCCGCACCTGTAACCACTATCTACATATCCACTTTTGTTACAAAGTTAATTTTCTACTCTCTCCCCATAATACCCTTCCACTTCACTTACCCCACATACCCACAAAGTGGAGTGGACTGGGTAAGTGGACTTACTGGAATGGATGCCTTCGGAGGGTACCATTTACCTTATTACCCACTTTACCGTTATATGGAGTGTATTGGAGAAGCCAATACTTAATACTTAATAGACAGGATATTCTAATTATTTGTTTTAATAAAAAGGTAAATAAACATGCAGACACGTCTGCATAGATTTGTATTTAATATTAATTTAATAAATTAATATTAATAGGAAGAAGGGAATGGATAATAAGAATAAAGAATCAATTAATATTATACTATAATGCCGAAAACTGGAATTGAACCAATATTTAAATCTTACAAGGAATTCGTTTTACCAATTAAACTATATCGGCTTTTAATTAATTAAAATATAAATATATTAAACACAAGGTATCTTTATTACAACAATTATTTATTTATAATAAAAATAAAAACAGATAATATAAATTACCTTGTCCTTTTACTTTTCTACCTGAATAAAATAAATAAAAAAAATAATATAAATTATATTATTTTAAATATTATAAAATTATTTATATTTTATTAAATTATTTATATTTATTTTGCCTCGGGAGAGAATTGAACTCCCATCTCAATTTCTTCAGAATCGCGCTTGGACCACTAAGCAACCGAGGCTATATTATTATTATTATTATTATTATTATTATTATTATATTATTATTATTATTATATTATATTATAATTATATTATATTATTATTATATTATTATTATTATATTATTATTATTATATTCGAACTTAAATAAACCTAAATTATATATAATATAATTGTTCTGGGATTATGATATTTAGTATAAATTTATAATGTAGTATATTATTTATATTATAAATTTATATCATAAATTAGTAATAAGAATTTAACCTTACCCCCCTACCAGTCCACTTTGTGGTAAAGTGGTAGGGATTAAATTAATTTATTTATTAAATAATTATACCCAGTTACCCATAATATGGTGTTGAATGGAGAAAGATAGATTTGAACTATCATATTTGTAGTGCAAATACAACTGATTACCATTATCAGATTCCCCCTTAAATATAAATTTACTTTATCTCTTTTATATTCTAATAAAAAATATATATAATAATTTACTATACTTATAATTTTTAAGTAAAATTATATATGCTTAATAAATATTCCTTTCAATATTATAATCTATCCGTACCCTCCAATATCTCACCATATTCCCACTTTACCATAATATGGAGTGGACCACTTACCCATATAATGGAGTGGTAGGGGGGATAATACAATACTATTTTAATTAGAATTATAAATTATAACTATTGAGAAGCTGTATCAATCCAAACTAAGAAATCTGGAGAAGAAACTGCTTCAACAGCTATAGGCATAAATCCGTGCCATACTCCGCAAATTTCTGAACATTGACCGTAGAAAGTACCTGGTCTTTCTGCTAAGAAAGATACTTGATTCAATCTACCTGGTACAGCATCTAATTTCAATCCTAAAGAAGGAACAGCATAGCAGTGGATAACATCTGCACCTGTAACAATTAATCTAATGTGGCAATCAACAGGAATTATAAGTTTATTATCCACATCTAATAATCTGAATTGACCTAATTCTAAATCTGATTCAGGAATCATATAAGAATCGAAATCAATTGAATCTCCACTATCTGTAATAAAATCTGAATACTCATAAGACCAATACCATTGGTGTCCTACCACTTTAATAGTTAATGTTGGTGAAATAACTTCATCCATTAAATACAATAATCTAAATGAAGGGAAAGCGATAGCAATTAAAATTAATGCTGGAGTAATTGTCCAAATTAATTCAATTACAGTACCGTGAGTTAAATATTTATGTGCGAAAGGATTTTTATTAGAGCTATAGTTAAAAGTTATAGAGCAAATAACCCAAGAAATAGCAAAACAAATTACAACTAAATAAAATCCAATTGTATTATGTAATGTAATTAGACCTGTACATCCAGGAGCAGCACTATCTTGGAAACCTAATTGCCAAGGTTGTGAAGCATCATTAAATATAGTATTAAAATTTGAAAGTAATAATGTCATTTTAATTATTTATTCTCGATCTTAATTTACTATTTACTCTTTTCAAACTTCTTATCTTTCAACTATTAAAACTTATTATTATTTAAACAATATTACACTTATTTAAAATATTCGAATATAACACAAGGCCCTTTGGGCGTAATTTTATCAATTGCATTAATTAAATTACTTATTAAATCGATTTAAGGAAAAAAAAAAAAAATTAAACCTTACATTAATATATTTATTATTTATATATATATACTATATTTACCCGCACCCACTTTCCCACTCCATTCCACTCCATATTATGGATTACAGGTTATAATGGAAAGTGGAGAATGAGGAAAGCGAAATATTACGCCCAAAGAGCCTTGTTTTTATGTTAATCTACTCTACACAATTTATATTTTCATAATTCTATAATGTTCACTTTATTTATAATTTTATTTTTACCCCTCCACTCCACTTTCCCATATTATGGAGTGGGGCGTGGTAAGGGCATTTATAATATTTATTTTCTTTTTACCCCTCCACTAACCACTCCACTTACTGGTAAGTGGCAAGTGGTAAGGGACATATTTATTTTATTTATGATATTATTTTATTTATTACTTTTCTTTTTATTTAAGTAATAGGGAGAATTGTGGAGTAGATTTACTTAATATTCTTTATTAATAAAATTCTTAATTAATAAAAAGTATTTAAGTTTGTCGAGTAAATAATGTCCAATGCATTTTATTATTTTTTTTATTATTTTTTTATTTATTATTTTTTTTTTATTTATATTTTTTACTTTGTTTCTATCTTATTTTGTTTATTTTTACCCCTCCACTAACCACTCCACTTACTGGTAAGTGGCAAGTGGTAAGGGACAATAATATTTTTATTTTATTTTATTTTTTATTATTTTTTTTTTATTATATATTATTTATTTTTTTTATTTTTTGTTTTTGTTTATTTTTAATACATGAAATAATAAGATAAGAAGATAAGAATATAAGAATTAAAATAAATGCCTTGTGATCAAAGTCACAATTCTAACTTTACCCCGACCACGTAGTGGAAGGGATACAATTATATTAATATAATTATTGTATAAATTGATAGTTAAATGGCATCTTAAGATTTATCTTTGTGTTAAGATTCTTATATTACTTAAATAATAACATTTTATCCACTTACTCCACTTACCATTCCATAATACCTTACTTACCCATATTATAGGAAAGTGGAGCAATCCATATAATAGTATGTAGAGTAGAGCGGGTTAATTAAAAAATTAATTAAATTTGTAATATAATCTAAGGAGTAGAGGGATCGAACCTCTCTCTGTAAAGTGTAAATTTACTGCTAAAACCACTCAGCTAACCCCTTTTTATTCTCTTATCTTTTATTAAGATCTCTTATTAATATCTTTTTTTAATTAAAAATCTTTTATTTATTTTTACCCCTCCACTAACCACTCCACTTACTGGTAAGTGGCAAGTGGTAAGGGACAATAATATTTTTATTTTATTTTATTTTTTTTTTTTTTTTTTAATTTAATCCCTTCCACTACGTGGTCGGGGTAAAGTTAAATTAAGCGGATTGCAGAAAAATGTAAATATGAAAATATTTACTCCCTTCCACTACGTGGTCGGGGTAAAGTTAAAAATGACGAACCTTCTTCATATAATTATAATTATAATTATAATTATAATTATAATGGTGAGGGGGGTTAAATTCAAATTAATTATTTTCCAGCAGCACTTTCCAGTACAGCTACCTTGCTATGACTTTTGAGATGTTACTTAAATGAGTTAACTGATACTAATTAGCTTAACAAAGGTGTTTTTGTTTTTCCTTTTTAAAAACTTATTTTATAAAATTTTAACAATTATAAATTAAGCATACAAACAACCCTTAAAAAAAACATTAAAAATGTAAATTTTAATTTAAATAATAATATTATATTGCTTATAATATTAAAATAGGTATTCCCTTGTTAAAGTTATAACCTCGCGGCAGTTTCCCCCAAGTTAAGCTTCTTCCCAGCGACAGACAGTTAGTTCATCCCGAATGCATTCTTCACCGTTGCGCTACTGATCAACGATTACTCGAAATTCCTTCTTCATGCCGCCGAATTGCAGGCGACAATCCGTCTATATATTTAATTTTTTAACTTTCTTTAATGATTAGCTATTCCTTATAACCCTATTATTTTAATTTATTCTATACTATTACATATACTTACCCCTTCCACTACGTGGTAAGGGCATTTAAAATATTAACTTTTTGCTAAATAGCAATTAGTAAAAAGGTCTGGTTTTTGCGTCACTTTGTAAAAGTTTTCGTGGCACGTCTATAGCCCAGTTCATGAGGGCCATAACGGCTTGTCTTAGCCCCAAATGAAAATATGTAAAAATCATTAATTGTTAAGTATAAATTAACAACAGGGATTTCGTCCGTTAGTGGAGTTAACCTCACTTCTCACGGCACGGACTGACGACAGCCATGCAACACCTGTAAACGAATTTCTAAATTTTAGCTTAGAAACTACTCAATTTTTTCTTATTTAAAAGACCCTAATTAGTTTTATTTAATTTGGGAAAATTGGATATGCAAGAACTGGTAAGGTTTTACGCGTATTCTCGTATTAAATAACATGCTTCACTTCGTTTGCTTCGAGACCGACTAATTTTTTTGGTTTCAGTTTTGCAACCGTACTCGCAAGGCGGAATGGTTATCGTGTTAACATCGTTACCAGTTTTTATTAAAACTAACAACCACCATTCATCGTTGACAGTGAGAGGTATCTGGGTATCTAATCCTATTTCCTATTCTCACCTTCGTTTCTCAGCGTCAATCATTAGTAGATAAAAAGCTTTCACCTTTAGTATTCCCCTTAGTATCTACGGATATAATCCCTACTCTAAGTATTATTCGGTTTATCCCCAATTTGATTCTAGCTTTAATTAATCTTATATTATACTGTTACATATATATTTACCCCGAAGGGCCTTGTTATTTTATTCACATTTTTATATATGGTTACAGAGCTATTTATAAATAAAACTTTTAAAGCAGCCTACATACCCTTTACGCCTGATTAGGACGACTAACGTTTGCGTCTCTGGCCTTACCGAGTCTTCTGGCACCAGTTTTGGACAACACTAATAGTAAGGTAATATCATTTTTTTCCCTTACGTTATCACAATCACCAACAATTACGCATGACTCATGTGATTTCAGTTAGCTAGTTCACTCTTGCGAGCATTGACTAATATTCTTGACTGCTGGTAGTTTACACTACTTGGGGCATTTCATTCCCAATGTGGCCATCTGTTCTATCAAACATGGCTTTTGATCGTAGGCTTGGTAGGCATTTACCCCACCAACTACCTTTAAACAAAATAAATCGAATCTTATAGCAGAAAATTTCCTTTTTTTAATAAATAGCTAATTTATCTTTTACTTTCCTTTTTTAAAGAATATAACCCTAATTAATATTACGCCCAAAGGGCCTTGTTATTATTATTATAATAATATTATTTAATTTTAGAGAAGGCCAGATAATATCTTAAATAAATTCTACCGCAAAACGGTAAAAAATAAAGCCCTTTTTTTTTCTATTTTTTAATTAAGTATCTCTTAGTTTACCAAATTTGATTAACATTAGAGAAATAAAATTATCTCCGAATTAAGGAGTCTATAAGGTATCTAATTTACAATACTCACCTTTACACCTTATTCCTATTAATTTAAAATATTAAAATTACTATTAATAGTAATTTTAATTTATAAATTTGTTTAGAACAACGATTTGCATGTCTTAAAACTACTGAAAAACGTTCAATCAGAACCAAAATTAAATTCATACTGATAATTTGACATAATTTTATATTTTTACCCGGACTCACAAACCACTTATTTTATTTTATTTTATAAAGTGGAGAAGAGTGGAATAATTTTATTATTTTGTCTTATTTTATTTGCTTATTTATTTATGCAATATTTAATATCTCTTTTATTTTTATTTTATTTTTTTATTATCTTTAATTAAAATATTTATTTCGCTTTCCTCCACTTTTCCAGTTACCACTTTCCACTCCAGTCCCCATATTAGGGTAAGGGTCCGTCCTATGAAATGAAAAGGGCCATATAATGGTAAGGACATTCGGAGCCACTCTCCTCTCCATTATAGGGGTCCGTCCCATTAAATGGAAAGGTAGAAGAGTCATATTATGGTTAATTAAGTTGAGTTGAGTTGTATGGGTAAGTGGAGTGAGAAAATAAAATAAAAATAAAAATAAAATAAAAAGATAGAAAATAAATAAAATAAAAATAAAAGTATCGATGACAATATTGTTATAACATCAAAAAATAAAAAAAAGTATTTCAAAGGGGTTATTAAGGAAAACTAAGGCAAATTTATAAAAAAGGAGGTTTAAAACCAAAAGCTTCAAGAAATAAATAAAAAATGAAAATTACAATTTATTTTCCAATATGAAAAGAAAAGCGATCCTAAGGTAAACCTTGCGTAATTAATTACTTCCTGAAGTAAAACATTTTATTAGGGAAAGGAAAGGAAATCAACCGAGACTCCGAAAGTAATGGTGAGTGAAATCGGATTAGCCTAAATTAAAAGTAAAAATTGAATAACTTAAACATTTTAAATAGAAGATTGAATATAAAATTCATTAAATATTAATTATGTATTAGTTACCATTAAAATTAAAAAAATAATGGTCTAAAAAAGGTCATAAAACTCTAAGTCCTGTAGATTTAACTTTTAATTAAAAAGGAAATAATTTAGAAACATTAAAATATTAATTTATTTTAAAAATTCTAAAATTAACCTAAAAAAAGTACGATGAGAGAAAACTTGTCGGAATATAGGGGTACCATCCTCTAAGGCTAAGTATTATAAATTTAGCGATAGTGAATAAGTACTGTAAAGGAAAAGTTTGAAAAGCGAGTGGTATACAAAAAGTGATTTTTTAAAATAAATATTAATTATTTTAAAAATGAATCGGTGAAATAGATCATGAATTAGTAACTCTATAAGCAGTCGAAATTCTACTTTAAAGCAAAAAAGAATAATGAATGACGGCGTACCTTTTGCATAATGGGTCAGCAAGTTAATAGGAGTAGCAAGGTTAAAAGCCCTAGCGAAAGCGACTGGACTATATTTATAATCAATATTGATTATAATAAAAATAGTGATGGATAAGTTACTTCTATTAGACCCGAAGCCAGGTGATCTTACCAAGACCAGATTATAATGGATCGAACGGGTGAATGTTGCATAATTCTCCGATGAGTCTTGGTAAGCGGTGAAATGCCAATCTGACCTGGTGCTAGCTGGTTTTCTACCGAAACATATTTAAGTATGACGTCTACACAAAATTTATGGAGGTACAGCAAGGCAATTCCCAACAAGTTTAAGGGTTGTAATACAAGATAATATCTAGTATTACATCAGCCTTTTAGGCGTTTAGGTTGCGGGGACCTCGAAAATCTTACCTATGGAAGCGAATCTCGGAATTACATAAATTGATGGTAGATATTCAGACTACTCATGCTAAGTTGGGTAGTCAAGACGGAAACAGCCGAGAACACTGATCAAGGTCCCAAATGATTGTTAAGTGAAATTAAGGACGTAGCAATATCGTATACAGCTGTGAAGTGAGCCTGGTAGTCGCTACTTATAATGATCGTACGTAACAACGCATCAGCAGTTTAGATAGTAGCGCCGAAAATTTAACGGGTCTTAAACAATCAACCGATATCGTGTTGGTTAAGAATAAATAAATTTATTTATTTTTAATCTAGGTAGTAGAACATTCAGTCTAACTAATAATAAAACAGTGTTTCATTGTTTTTTAGGTTACTGAAGAGAGAATGCTGACATGAGTAACGTAAAAAGAAGTTAAAATACTTCTCGCCGAATACGAAAGGGTTGCAAATTGGAAAGGTTAATCCGTTTTGTGTGAATGCGGCCTCTAAGGTCCAAAACCAAAGTTTTGGCTGATGAGTATCTAATAGAAAGTCCAATAAAATAATGGACCAGGAAAAAAATATTAGAAGTAATCAAGTTTTAAATAGAAAAATAAAATTTTTTCATTAAAAAAAAATATAATATAAAAATACTATAAAATATCTAACTAGAGTTTAAGATAATTTAATTTATTATTTTATCTTAATAGGTCTTAGTATTTTATTATTATGTGATTAATTAATAATAAATTTGAATTCTCTGTTTAAATTTATTACTTAATTTTATATATAATAAATTTGGCATTGTAGCCTAATAAAGTATTATACTAACAAAATAAAAAGTTAAAGATTAATTTAAAGGTTATTAATTAAATATCTAAACTATTTCAAATCTTGATTTAATCTTAATCCTAAAGAATAAATTAAGAATATAGTCGTGAAAACAATTGGTTTTTAATTTAATAAAATCTAATTTTTCAAATGAATGTAACTAATGATAACACTAGTTTATTAGAAATAAAATTATCCTTCAGGAGAAAATAGAAATAAAAATTAAAGATTTATTAATATTTTAATAAATTAAAATCAGTTTATTTATTTTTAATAAATAAATTTAGGTTTTACCTTTCCCTATTTGGAGTTAATTAAATAACTGATCCTATTCTTACTTAAAAACTAAGACTAGGTAAAATTAATCAAATAATTTATAGATTCAATTCAAAAACTATCCGGTATCTAGTAATTTAACTAACAAGGCCCTTACCACGTAGTGGAAGGGGTAAATTATTAGGGAATGAAATATAAATAATTTAATAACATTTATTTGTCCTTACCACGTAGTGGAAGGGGTAAATTTATTAGTACTATACTTCTTTGACATTTGAGAAATTAGATGTCATTCTAATACTAATAAGGAAAGTAATAGATATAAGGATAAGAAGTCATTATTTAGTTTTAATTTGTTTAGTTTTACAATTATTATTATTTTTAAAAATTTAAATAGGGTTTAAAATAATTTTAATATAAATAAAGTAAAAATAAGTAATTTCATCTTCTTATTATTAAGATAAATAATTATATATATTTATTAATTTAACTATAATAATTATTTAAAAAGATATATTGTTATATAAATTTTAATACTACCGTACCCTAAACCGACACAGGTTCGTAGGTAGAGTATACTAAGGCGTAGAGCTAAAAGTTGTTAAGGAACTCGGCAAGTTCACCTCATAAGTTTGACGAAAAGAGGGACCGCATATATTAAAATTAGTTTAAAATTCCGGATTGTTAAATTAATAAAATATAAGGCGGTGGCACAGAATCGGAGGCCCCGACTGTTTACTAAAAACACAACACAGTGCAATCATTAATATGATAGTATACTGTGTGAAATTTGCCCGATGCCATTAATATAAGAGCGGTCATGGGGAACTGTGACTAATCGAAAATCTGGTTAATAGCGGTCTTAACTATGAGGATCCTAAGGTAGCAAAATAAGTTGGCCATTAAATGTGGTCCGGTATCAATAATGTAACGATGGCCTCACTGTCTCTACAACTTGCTCAGTGAAATTGAATTACGCGTGCAGATGCGCGTTACCTCCAGGGGGACGGGAAGACCCTATGCAGCTTTACTGTAGTTAGTTATCACATGGATCTAGAACAATTTTATTTAATAGTGAATAGGTAAGTCGATAGACAAATAGTGGAAACCTTATAATTAAAATTGGGTTTATGTTTACCTTAAAATTAAAAACAAAAGGGAGAGTTGACTAATTGGCAGTTTGACTGGGGCGGTCGTCTTTAATAGAGTAGCAAAGTACATCCAAATATTTCTAAAAAAAAAATTAAAATTTAAAAATTTAAAGCAAAAAACTTTATCTCTATTTAGTAAACAAACTTTATTAAATAGAGGTAAGTAAAAATTAAGAATTTTCTTAATTAATAAAATAAACAATAACTTTCTCTTTAACTAATTTTTGTTAAAAATATAATTAAAAACTATATTATAAACAGGAGTAAAGTGATCCCTTTATATCTATTTAATTAAATGAATTGAGATAAAGGGTCAAGAGTTTGGCTAAAAACAATAACACAATAAAATTTTATAAAGGTATAGCTAGACGTTGAATGGAGATCAATCAACCAGTGAAGGGTTGCGCAGAGTTCAATGGCGGTAAGCATGCTTAACTGAAAGACCTAAAAGTCGCACAGATACGTAAGTAGGGCATAGTGACCCCTCGCTATAATATGGGATAGACGGGGATCAATTAATAAAAGTTACGCTAGGGATAACAGGCTGATAGCCGACGAGAGTACACATTGTCTCGGCTGTTTGGCACCTTAAAATAAATAATCAATAGCATATTATATATTTATTTATTTCCCTTACCACTTACCCACTCCACTCCACCCCACTCCACTCCACTTTGTGGTATGTGGTAAGCGGATTGTGGGAAGTGGTTAGTGGAGTGGAGGGGCAATAGTAATAATATAAAATTTTGACATCGGGGAATTTTAATAGTAATATTAATTTAGAAGTTGGCTATATGCTGGAACACCCTTAGAGCTTTCAATACTCATTATTTAAAATTAATTTTATTTTGAAAACTTTAATTTTATTTTAAATAGTAGTGAAAATTTGAAAGATTGGGCAATCAGCAGGGAAGTACCTAATTTTAGATTTAAGCAATTGTAGAATTTTTTACCCCTCAACGATCACACGCCAACATCCAGAGCTTTACCAACATACTCTTGGTACTGGATGAAGATATGATCTAAACTTAACTGAAAGGTTAAGAGTATTAATTTTTATTAGATTAATACAAATTGCGATGTCGACTCATCCTATCCTCCGGGGAAGAAGCTTGGAAGGGTTCGGCTGTTCGCCGATTAAAAGGGTACGTGAGTTGGGTTTAATACGACGTGAGTCAGTATGGTCCCTATCTTCTGGAGGAATAAGTAGTAAAAAGGGGCAGACCTTCTAGTACGAAAGGATCAATAGGCTGTGTTTCTCTAGTGTACCAATTGTTTGTACTTTTTTGTAAGGGACTCAAAGTATCTTGAAGACAAAAGTAAAGAGAAATGGGGAAAATCCTTTTTTAACTTTAAGCAAAAAGTTTATACTCGTGGTTTCAAATTATGAGAAAAAGGTCACAAAATCGGAACGCATAGTTGGGTAGCCACAAACATAATAGATAAGTGCTGAATGTCTATAAAGCAAGAATCTAACCCCTAGATACTAAAAAAATGATCATATTCTATATTTTCAGACTTGATAAGAGTTTAGAAAAATAAGATTTAATTCATTAATTAAGAAATAGAACATTTCTAGATAGGCTGCAAATGAACGTACTGTAAAGTATTAAGTTTAGCGGTACTAATTTATAAAGAAACTTGATGTTAAAGGTTGTAAATTATATAATATAATAAAGTATTAATATTGCCCTTACCACTACCCACATTCCCACATAACCACATAACCACATAGTGGTGTGGAGTGGTGTGGAGTGGAAGGGGTAATTTTATCATAACTATTTTATAGTTACTTAAATTTAGCTATTTCTAAATAGTTGGGATAGTATTTTATTTTAAAATGCCACTTTGTGGCAAATATGGGTAAGTGGAGAGTGTATTTTATTTTAAAAGTAAATTCAAATAAGAAACATATACTCTGATATTGCCCTTACCACGTACCCACATTCCCACATAACCACATAACCACATAGTGGTGTGGAGTGGAAGGGGTATTTTTATTGGATGTATACTATTATTTTTTTTTTATTTGTATGGAAGATAATCTAGGATTATTTATTTCCCTTCCCCACTCCACTCCACTTACCACAGTCCACTTCCCACAAAGTGGAGTGGCTCCACTATCCCAATATTATGGAGTGGAGTGGATCCACTCCACTTTGTGGTAAGTGGATGGGGTAATATTAATATTTTTTTAGTTTTAGTTTTAGTTTTTAGTTTTAGTTTTAGTTTTAGTTTAAAGCCGAAAAAAGGAATCGAACCTTCTTTTTACCGTCATGAGTGGTATGTTTTAACCAGTTAAACTATTTCAGCTAACTTATTTCTATTCCAGTCCGCACCCAATCCACTATACGAAGACAAATTGCCACTTTCCGAAGGATACCATACCAGTTACTAGGTATATGGAGTGTGGTAAAGTGGTATACTGAGTACTATTACCCACTCCACCCCAGTAAGTGGACTGTGGTAAGTGGGCCCAGTCCATTCCACTCCACTACCCACTCTATTATATGGGTTAGTGGAGCCACTCCATAATATGGGTTAGTGGACTGGTATGTGGGAAATACGGGTAAGTGGAGTGGATTGGATAAATGATAAGCGGAAAGAATATTATTATTTATACTTATACTTATTATAGTTCTTATACTTCTTATAATATAAGTATTAATATACTTTTTATTGCCCTTACCACTACCCACATTCCCACATAACCACATAACCACATAGTGGAGTGGACTGCTGTGGAGTGGAAGGGGTATAGTTATATTTTTTATTTTGTTATTAATAGATTTACCCCATCCACTAACCACTTTCCAATCCAATCAACTTACTGGGTAAGTGGAGCCAGTTACTGGGATAGTGGACCCAAATACCCATATAATGGAGTGGAGTGGTAAGGAACAAATATATTATTTGTTAATATAGATTATTAATTAGAAGACCTATTTTATTTAATTATTTTATTTTTATAGTTAGATTATTAATTAAAGACTTATTTTATTTAATTATTTTTTTATTTTATTTTATTTTATTTTATTTTATAGTAATAGAGTATTAAGAATTATTAAGTATTTTTTATTTTTATTTTTATTTTTTAGAGTAATATAGAGGTTTAGATAAAAGAGAGAATATTCTTTATAATATTAGATATAGAGTAGCCTCCCCTAATATACCCTTTATAATATATTCTAATAAAGAAAGAATATTTAAATAAAGGATAAATTCTATATAAGAGATTAATCTATTAAATAATATATTATTATAATATGAATATTCAGAGATTAGTATATTATTATTAAATTAAGAATAATTTATAGTAATATATACTCATAATAGAATTGGAGAGGACTAATATATATAACATATTATTACTAATGATAGTAATAATATAGATTAGTATAATTAACTAATCTAATATATAATATATTTATTATTAAATTATACATAATAATAATATATATTTTATACTGACTAACATATACAGAGATACATACTATATAT
The DNA here is from genome assembly GCA_037014335.1 of Collybia sordida. Lineage (NCBI taxonomy): Eukaryota > Fungi > Basidiomycota > Agaricomycetes > Agaricales > Clitocybaceae > Collybia > Collybia sordida. The sequence goes on along the minus strand of JAYKXK010000013.1, from coordinate 7,969 downwards.
TATATATCTATTTATAAATATATAATAATTATAGAATATAAAACAAAAATATTATTTATAATATTAATTATAATTAAATCCGCAATCAACTTAACTCCACTTCACTACCCTTATTTCCCACATACCACTCCACTACCCACAATCCACTTTGTGGGGTGGAGTGGCTCCACTAACCCATATAATGGAGTGGGTAGTGGAGTGGAATGAAGTGGCTCCACTTACCTACATAGTGGAGTGGTAACTAGTAAGTGGAGTAATATGGACTGGCAACTTGCAACTGATAAGTTGATGTGGGTGTGGGTAAATTATAATAAATAAAAAGAGTTAGATTTATTATCTATAGGACTAGTTATGTTTATATTAACTAACTAACATTTATTAATAAATTAATAAAGTATAAAATTAAATACAATAAAAATATAAATTTATATTAAAAATTTAATTAATTAATTTTTTTTTTATATAATATTAAATTTTAATTAATTAAATTTTTTTTATATAATATTAATATTTAATTAATAGTTTACTGATATTAACTAAAAATCAATAGGTTAGGATATGGGATTTATCTATTAGTTGAATAACTTAAATTAATATTAATTAAACAAATTAGTAACTATAATATATAATAATATATTAAAGTAAAATAAAAAGTATATAAATAATAAACATACTTAAGTGTTAGATATATATTTATATAATTCTATTCTATATAATATTTATACTTATTATAATAAATATAATAAAAAATATATATATTAAAAATAAAATACAATATAAATATAAATTATTCTTACCGCTTACTCGCATACCGTATACCACTCTACTTAACTTAACTTTAATGATAGTGGAGTTTAACTGAATGCGGATGCTGTTGGTAGAGCGGGTATATATATTAAATATAAATAATATAATGTAATAAAACATAATTAATAGTATTTAAAATTTATATTTTCTAAATATCGTTTATCCACAAAATTATTTTTGTTATTAAAGCACATCCGTGTATTAACCATTTTAGAACCTTGACATAATAATTTATGTTTATAAAATTCCCTATCTTACCTTATATCAATATACTTATTTATAATATTTTTTTGTTTTTATTCTCCGATCTACTCCACTATCATTAAAGTTAAGTTAAGTAGATCCACTTACCCTTATTATGGAATGAAGTGGAGCCACTCCACCACACAAAATGGAATGGAGTGGCTTGCGAATAAGCAAAAAATATTATTATTATTACTATTTTAATATAATACAATATTTATTATATTTATATAAAGATTAAAGTAAGCTAGGGTACCATAATTTTATGATTAATTTTATAAAAATAAAAGTTACAGTTTTAGATATCTTAACTCTCTTTTAAATATTAATGAAATTTAAATTAATTTATGAAAGTGGAAAAGTGGAGTTTAACTGGATTGCTAGAAAGCGTAAATCGGAAAATATTACAAATTTTAACTTATATAAGTATAAGATATTATGTTATTGTAATGTTAATTGATAATATAAGTATAAAATATTTTAAAATATTAATTGTATAATAAATAAATAATAAATAGTGGTCCTTTAGTATAGTGGTTCGTACAGCTCCCCTTCACGGAGCCAGGATCAGTTCAAATCTGATAAGGATCGATTTCTTTTAAATTAAAAATACCCCTTCCACTTACCCACATACCACTCCACTTTTTGTAAAGTGGTCCCACCCCACTTTACCACATACCCACATAACCACATACCCACATAGTGGAGTGGAGTGGTGTGGAGTGGTATGTGGAGTGGTCAGGGCAATAAAAATAAAATAAAATAAAAATGTTTCTTAATTAAAAAATAAAAAAAAAAATAAATATAATAATATAATTAAAAAAAAAAATAATAAATATTTAACATAACTATATTATTTCTATAAAAATAAATATTATTTATTTTCGCTTTCCTCTTCATACAAAATACCTTACTAACTTATATTATGGAGTGGCTCCACTTACCCAAATTCCAGTTAGTGGAGTGGAGTGGTATGAGTATATGGATAAGGATATTGCGTTTAATATTGCAAGAAAAATAAGTATAGAATAGCTAATAACGGTTAATAGATTGAACTAATCTAGTGGGTTGGCTTAATTCTACTAATGCCAAAGAGATTGGAACTCTTTATTTAATTTTTGCAATTTTTGCAGGAATGATAGGTACTGCTTTTTCAGTATTAATTAGATTAGAATTGTCTTCTCCAGGAGTTCAATTTTTACAAGGAGATCATCAATTATTTAATGTAATTATATCAGCTCACGCATTTATTATGATTTTCTTTATGGTAATGCCTGGATTGGTTGGAGGATTTGGTAATTATTTCTTACCTATCCACTGCGGTAGCCCAGATATGGCTTTCCCACGATTAAATAATATCTCCTTCTGGTTATTACCACCTTCACTAATTTTATTACTTATGAGTTCATTAGTAGAAAATGGTGCTGGGACAGGATGGACTGTATATCCACCATTAGCTGGAATTCAATCACATTCTGGAGGTTCTGTAGATTTAGCTATCTTCAGTTTACACCTTGCTGGGGTATCTTCTTTATTAGGAGCAATAAATTTCATTAGTACAACATTAAATATGAGAACTAATGGTATGTCATTACATAAATTACCATTATTTGTTTGGGCTATATTTATTACTGCTATACTATTATTATTAGCTTTACCTGTATTAGCTGGTGCTATTACTATGTTATTAACAGATAGAAACTTTAATACTAGCTTCTATGATCCAGCAGGTGGAGGTGATCCTATCTTATATCAACACCTATTCTGGTTCTTTGGACACCCTGAAGTGTATATTTTAATTATACCTGGATTTGGTATAGTTAGTCATATAGTTTCAACATTCTCAGGAAAACCTATCTTTGGTTATATTGGTATGGTTTATGCTATGTTCTCAATTGGAATTTTAGGATTCTTAGTTTGGGCACACCACATGTTCTCTGTAGGTTTAGATGTTGATACTAGAGCTTACTTTACTGCTGCTACAATGGTAATTGCTGTACCTACTGGAATTAAAATTTTCTCTTGGTTAGCAACATTATATGGTGGAAGTTTAAGATATAATACTCCATTATTATTTGTATTAGGATTCTTAGCTCTATTTACTATTGGTGGATTAACTGGAGTAGTATTATCTAATGCTTCATTAGATATTGCTTTCCACGATACATATTATGTAGTAGCTCACTTCCATTATGTATTATCAATGGGAGCTGTATTTGCTTTATTTGCTGCTTTCTATTATTGGACACCTAAAATTATAGGTAAAACATGTAACGATTTCTTAGGTAAAATCCATTTCTGGACAATGTTTATTGGAGTTAATTTAACTTTCTTCCCTCAACATTTCTTAGGTTTAGCTGGAATGCCAAGAAGAATTCCAGATTATCCAGATGCATTTAGTGGATGGAATGCTGTATCAAGTATAGGTTCATTAATCTCTGTAATTGCAACAATTTTATTTGGTTATGTAATTTATGATGCTTTTGTTAACCAACCTCAAAGCTCTAATAATCCTTGGCATGTAGCACCTTATTTTACAAATGAAATACATTTAAATAATGAAACTCAAACAGCTAATACATTAGAATGGACATTAGCTAGCCCTATACCATTCCATGCATTTAAAATGTTACCAGTACAATCATAATTTATCTGCTTCTGCATCCAATACAATCCATATTCCACCTTTCACCCCATACCACTTCACTTTTTTTGGGTAAGTGGTGCCACTTCCCACAATCCACTTTGTGGGGTGGAGTGGGTAAATTGGTAAGTAGAAAGTTAAGTGGAAGGAAGTGGGTAAGCGGAAATAAATATTTCAGTGTAATCAACCCCTTACTAAGTATACTTATTCAAAATAATTTAATATTTTAAAGATCTAGTAACTTACCCCACTTTACCACTTTACCATTATATGGAGTGGAGTGGAAGGAATTATAATATAATAATATAATAAATCAATTAGAAAGTCTTATTTTTAAGTTTCAGTGATTGTTATAATAGAGAAAAAATTTTAAATTTTTAATAAAATAAATAACAAATCAAATAATTATAATTATTTATTATTATAAATTCTATAATAGCTATATTGATAATTTAATATATTAAATTATAATTACTACAAATAATTTAATCCCTACCACGCCCCACTCCATAATATGGTAAAGTGGAGTGGAGGGGTAAGGTTTTAATAGGATAATACTTCGATAATTTATTATTTATTGTGATTGTCTTTATACTGAAGAACATTCTTTTTTTATTTGCGTTATAAAGATATTAATTATTTCGCTTTTCGCTTATTCGTAATCCACTCATTAATTGGAAAGTGCTAGTGATAGGATGGTGGGTAAAGTTTAAATAGTCCGGTAATAAAAGCATATGGAACAATTTATCCATTTAAATTTTTGTTAAAATGTCGATATTATTTTTATTTAATATTATAAATAAAAATAAATAAAATAAAATAAAAATATATTTCTTTCCACTCCATATTATGGGTAAGTGGTCCACTCCATATTACGAGTAAGTGGTAAAGAAATATAGAATAATAAAAATATTCTAAAATGTTAAAGTTACTATTGCTTATTCCTCTATTAGGATCTTTAATTTTATTACCGATTAAAGAAAATACAATAAATAGTCAAATACAAATGAGAAAAATAGCCCTAACAACTTCTTTAATAAATTTATTTATTTCATTATTTATTTGGTATCAATTTGATTCAAATACTACACAATATCAATTTGTTTCTGAATTCAATCATTTAAATTTATTTCATTTAAATTTTGGTATAGATGGAGTATCAATTTATTTTGTTTTATTAACAACTTTTGTTACACCAATTGCCTTATTATCTAATTATACTAATATAAATAAAAATTTAAAATTCTTTTTAATATCTTTTTTAGTATTAGAAACATTACAAATTTGTACTTTTGTTTCTTTAGATTTAATGCTTTTCTATATATTTTTCGAAAGTGTATTACCAATCTTATTTATTATAATTGTAATTTTTGGTCACGGTATAGATAGATTTAGATCTGCATTTTTATTCTTTTTATATACTTTAGCTGGAAGTTTACCCATGTTATTGTGTATATTAGTAATATATAGTAATATAGGTTCAACAGATTTATTAAAATTAGCAACATATGGTTATATTAGAGTTTTAATTAATTTTTTACCTGATGCTACTAATTATTTTAGTCCATTAGTACAAACAATTGCAGTAATTACTATTATTTATGCTTCATTATCTACAATTATTCAACAAGATACTAAAAGATTAATTGCTTATAGTAGTGTAGCTCACATGGGAGTAGTAGTATTAGGATTATTTTCTAATACAATACAAGGAATTGAAGGTGCAATATTACTAGCATTAGCTCACGGTTTTGTAAGTCCTGCTCTATTTACTTGTGTGGGTGGTATTATTTATGATAGAACAGGTAAAAGAATTATTAATTATATTAGAGGATTAGCAACATATATGCCTGTATTTACTATCTTATTCTTTGTATTTACTTTATGTAATACTGGAATTCCTTTAAGTCTTAATTTCTTAGGTGAACAATTATCTTTATTAGGAATATGGCAACAAAATCCTATAATTGCTGCATTAGGTGCTACAGGAATTCTATTCTCTGCTTGTTATTCTTTATTTTTATATAATAGACTATCTTATGGATCTTATTCTCCACACTTACCAGCATTAAAAGATATTAATAGAAGAGAATATTATCTTTTAATTAGTTTATTAATACCAACTATTGTTTTTGGTATAGTTCCTAATGTTTTATTAAATCCTCTTCATACTTCAATATCATCTTTACTTTATACTTTCTAAATAATAAAAAATTTATTAAAATAGAATTAATCCCCTATCTTTATTTTTAATATAAATTTTTTAATTAAAGTAAAGTTAAACATCTAAAATAATATTATACTTTTTCGCTCTCTCCTACACTAACCATATACTCAGTTACCCAAATACCACTCCATATTATGGGTAAGTGGAGCCACTCCACCCCACAAAGTGGATTGTGGGAAGTGGAGTGGACTTATTTGAAGTGAAATACTAACATAATATGTAGTAGTATTCGGTAAGTGAAAAATTATTATATCTAAAGGTAGAGTAATAATTAGCTATTACTTAATTTATTCCTTATATTTTTTATATTTAATTATATTTTGAGAATATGATTAAAATTTTAATTATAGAAGAATAACTAACATTTATAATCTTAATTGTTTACTTATTAAAAATAAAACAAAAGGTAAGTTTAAAATAAATTAAGATATATTGTTATATAATCTAAAAAAAGTTAGATTATAACTATAAAAATATTAATATAATCTTTCCGCTTTTTCCGTACTCCGCTACATATTATGTTAGTATTTCACTTCAAATAAGTCCACTCCACTTCCCACAATCCACTTTGTGGGGTGGAGTGGCTCCACTTACCCATAATATGGAGTGGTATTTGGGTAATTGGGTATATGGTTAGTATTCCACTCCACTTTTTAAAACTCACTTATATATAGGCTGGATAATTGGAGTGAATATCTGCCCAGTCAACTTTTAATAATAAAAGTTGATAACATAGACAATGGTAGTGGGTGCGAATGATAAAATAATTATATTATTCTTCTCAGATTAGATAAAAATCAAAAGAAAAGATTATTTGGTATTTTTAATTTAACAATACCCCTACCACTAACCACTCCACTTACTGGTAAGTGGCAAGTGGTAAGGGATTAAATTATTTAATTTAATTTAGTTAAGAATGCAAAGTCATCCTGCCTTAAGTTTTAATTAATTTAAGGTCAATTTTTCTAGGTTAAACCTGCAACTATTTATTTTTTATATTTGAAAATACCCCTACCACTAACCACTCCACTTACTGGTAAGTGGCAAGTGGTAAGGGATTAAATTTAATAATCAAATTTAACTATACCCCTCCACTCCACTTTCCACTCCACTTACCACTCCACTTACCACAAAGTGGAGTGGAAAGTGGAAAGTGGAGTGGTAAAGTGGTAGGGATTAAATTAATATTTGTTTAAAGCCTTTAATCGATTATAATTTATACCAATTTTATTTTTAAGAAAAGTATTAATATCCCTTACCACTTGCCACTTACCAGTAAGTGGAGTGGTTAGTGGAAGGGGCAAAAATATATATTTTAATTTACTTACAAAAATCGGTATAATAAAATAATAGAGCTTATTAAAATGCTTATATTAAATATAATATTAAATAAGATTATATTATGTTATAGTTTAGTATTATATAATTAAAGTTTAATATTTTATTTTATATTTAGTATAATACGCAGGCTATATAAATTTAAAATTTTTTTACAATGACAACTCTTTTTATTAATATTTTCGCTTTTGGTACACTACTATCTAGTATCTTTTCTATCACATCTAAAAATCCAGTTATTTCAGTTATTTTTTTAATTTCTTCTTTTGTTCAAGCAGCTTTATATTTAATACTTATAGGTATAAATTTTGTAGGTATATCTTATATTGTAATTTATGTTGGAGCAATAGCTGTTCTATTTTTATTTGTAATTATGATGATTAATATTAAATTAACAGATATATTAGAAACTGGTAGTCAATATACTAAAAATTTACCTTTAGCTATAGCTATTGGTTCATTATTTATTTTTATAATATTTACTATAATACCATTCAATTTTAATAATGTACCCGCTTTATCTGTACTATTAGATAAAATTACATATTTAAATAGTATATTATCAGATTCTAAAATTGTTTCTGTTAATTTATTATATCAAGATCTAATAAAAATTAAATTATAATAATATATAATTTATTAATTTAATATTTATTATATTTATAATACTTTTTAAAAAATCCCCTCCTATTTTTAACTTGCCTCGTATA